>JAURVB010000729.1:0-111363 GCA_033002965.1 Piper betle
TACGTCCCGTAACACTTAACAATATTAGATTCTATTAGCAGAGCCTTCGTTAGACTTTCTGTTTTTATTATGAGGGTATGCACCCCCTTTGTTAACTTGGATTAGTGTAGTAGGGCATTTAGTTGTGATAAATTTTTTAAGAAATTTGTATTTCAAAATTCTTTTTATGATAATTATAAAAAATGACAAAGCTCACAAATAACATTTAATGGTGTAACACTTTGGATCCGGCTCACTCGCTAACCAAATTGGAATGTTACGGGTTACTCAATTAAGTTGACTAATCCAAACCTAACCCAAATAATTCTACTTTTGATGTCTTAAGTAAAAATATAATTATCATTATATATGCATGAGATGCAATGAATCCTAGCAAGATATTCGTGAATGATATGCTAACCAATCCACGATAAAAAATAATCACAATAAAATCACTAAATTTTTTAAAATCAAACAGAATTAGTTTCCCTTAAAATTATAATAAAGAGTCAACCTGTTAAAACAACAATATATAAATATATCTCATCCCACCATACAAAATTATTCATTTCATGCCATATCCTAGTGTTCACCATAATAACATCAAAGACATAAATTGGGGTCTAGACCCCTCTGTTTATCATATCTGCCATAGTCATTTATCATATTCATGAGTTTATATTCATAATTAGGTCTTGACCCATTTTGCTTATCTTATCTATCACAGTGGTCACAACATTCTCAACAAAGTCATTTTAATATAATACAATATATTACACCATAACTAAAATCATATATCAAAAGATCAAACACATATCACATCAGGTTTTGTGTGTGCATATTGCGGTCATTGTTCCTCCATCAAAGCCAATATATTATACTTTTGTTCCTCACCTAAATATATATAAAAGTTGATCTAGAAATAACTACAACAAACTTACAAATGAGAGCTGACTTTTATTCTGAAGTAAACCATATATATCTTCTAATGAACTCTCATATGGGCATATACTGGGGAGTTATTGTGCCGCGGACCCAATAGCATCTTGAACTGACTGGTTTGCTAATACATCTCTTAACATTTTCTCATTTTCTTTTCTATCCCTCGGGGCTACCAATATGTCCTAAGCCCTCTCCTTTTCTCCACATTTCTTCTGACTCTGAGTATAAAAGCTGAGTTCTTTCATGCAGTCGCCTTCAGTACCCTTTTATCCACATGTCTGAATGTGTACTGTACTAAATAGTACCTGTAAACCTTCACATTCTTCGGGTGTGAGGAAACTCAGAACGCGAAATTGTTAACTCCTTGGCAATGGAATAGGCTGCTCCCTAATCCAGATCACATTGTGACTGATACATCCACCTATTCATAGTACGTGAGAGTCAATTTCACCATTTCTTGTTTTAGTGAAAATTTGATAAATTCAAACATAGGCATGTGAAGAAATTTATATAATAGGCCCGAAGGTAGCCTGAGATGGATTTTGTTTTAAAAAATAGTCTCGAGGGATGTCATCGTCGAGGATTATTAATCCGAAAAATAATTTGATTAAATAACCCTAGTTAAGTGTGAGATCTAATAAAATGCCACTTAACCCATTCTATAATCAATAAATAAATCACGATAGAATAAGCGATAAACCATGGGCAAGTTTTAAACGAACCTAGTAGAAGCTCCAAGTGAGGTCACGCGCCTAGGCAGCAACCTTCGACACCAAACCTTTACAAACAGAATTAAATACTAACACCCATATACACCCATATAATGCATGAATGATATGATGGATAAATCGAACTTCACTAGAACAATCATGCAAATCGTGATCAATCAAAACAATTCCTAATCTTGCCAATAATGTAATCATGTACAACTATATGTTATGAGATAACATGATAATATTTCAGGCAACAATCAACAAGGTAAGGTAACCCTAATAATCATGTCATATATGTATGATAAACCTGTAATTAATTCCATATCATGGTAATGTAATTAAATTCAAATGTCATCGCTAATCACAATCTAACTATTAACATACAACAATTTTATCAATTATTACTTAATCATATAAATCTACATTCTAAGGTGATCATGACATCAACATTACAAATTTATTAATATGTAATTGAACATATCAATTAACTAAATAAAGAACATGATTCTAATAATCAAAGTAATACTAAATTCATAATTCAAGTATTCATATATAATTATATCAACAGTTCATAAACAATCTTTATACTAATTAATGAAATTAGCATTTTTTATGGTCTATCACACTTAGTTAAGAAAGAAAACCTAAAGTCACATACATGTAATCAATCAATAATATAATCATAATGCTTATAATGAAATGAATTTAAATTAAATAGTATACCCAAGTCGGCAATTACGTGGTGACAGTTGATGGTTGTTGCCACGAGGAGGGAGACAACAGCTGTGATTGCCATCCACGAGGGAAGTCGACAAGGAGTAGTGGCTTGAGGTGGGCAGAGTTGCCACTGGCCAGCAACGATGCCAGTTGTGGTCGGCTAGCGTAGGAGGAAGAGTAGGCTAGGATAGGGTTAGGGTTGGGGATTAGGTGGAGGAGGGGAGAACTTGGTCGGGGCTACAACTGTGAGGCCGTGATGGCCAGTCACCGACCGCGGCAAGGGTGATGGGCTAGGGTCCTTGAGGTCATTGCTGGAGTTTGTGGCCGTTGGGGACACCTGCAAGGTGGTGGTAGTGGGTGGCCGTGAGGGAGATGGGGGAGAAGAGGGGTGGGGAGAGGAGGGAGGAAATGACGTGAGTGAGGTGGCGGCAATGTCGAAGGGAGGTCACCGGGGTGGTGACTGGCGGCGGTGAGGGTCGTCGCCGGCGAGGGTTGGGGAATGACAAGAGTTGGGGTGGCTAAGAAGAAACCGGGGTGGGGGAGGGAAGAAACGTTTGGGTAGTGTACATGGGCAGTTTTGTAAATAAAAATTGATACGTCCTGAACACGAGTTAAAAATAATAATAAATTCTAAAAAAAATAAAATAAATGTGATAAAATGCCATTAAATAAAATACTCTCAATAACATAAAATGACATGTTCTAGACCTACCAACCCATCCTATCTAACACTTCCTAACACGGTAAATGATCTAATTCTAATTTCTACAATCATAAATAATATAACAAAAAAATCACGGCATATTGTAATATATATTCTGATCACTCATTTTCCTATTGTGTTACTGATATTATCATCGTATACTCAGGTACACTTGACCCTCATGATTCATAACACACGACCACCCTTGACTCATCACGTGTATTTTGAAACTAACTTGATTGAAATCAACGGTCGAACCAATCGGTTCTGACTATAAAACCATGACTCGAGTCACAAGTTTTACAAATGGTTTGAGGTAGCTTTGTTCTAAGCATTTAAAAAAAAAATCAGTCCCTTTTTTTAACATTTTGTGAAGTTTTTTAACGAGTGCCTTATTATTTTATATTTTTTCAACATTTTATCAAACACATTTTTTAGTTGTCATCGCTATAACAAGGCAACCAGACACCCGTTAGAGAACATTTTAGTAGATGTCTTCAAAAATTTATGCATGATCTAATAGTTTTTTTATCGAACTTATCGTAAAATATATTCCATGTTATGTACTATCAATTAGCAAGAATCTGAAGGTAACTATGAGATACACCATGAAAGCGACCGAAACAACTATTCTCCATGTTTTATAAATATGCTTAATTTTAATTTTAAAAATTTCAAGATTTTTTTAATATTTAGATATATTTAAAGAACATAAGTATGTGTTAGTTTTCTAATTTTTTGCCATACTAAAAAAAATAATATAAAGATTTTTCCACTCTTTAAATCAAGAGTCTAATAATAGAGTTCTCCAATTGTCCCTGATTCTAACCTATACGTCTATGCACGCACCTTCAAAGGCAATTTCGTGTTGGTGGTAAAATACTAAGTTGTATAATTATAAGTAACAAGTCAATATATTCCACAACTTAATTAAAAAAGTCTTATAGTGATTATGACCCTATGTCAAGCTCCAATTATGCCAGGAGGGCTGGCCACCCCATCCAGTTACAATCTCGTGCGTGTGTATACATGCAACAAGACCTACGGTTTGTAGTTACTGATATTTATTATTAACTAACCCTTTCGGTACAACAAGTGCATAATAAGTCATCTTTCATTATTGCATCATATCACCCCTTTTGGCATGGGGGCAAGTATTCTATCTTTCAAATAATTTTAAAGGTGCGGCTCTATGTAGGACTGAGTCAATTATTTAACTCCAGTTGCGCTCGACACATTATACAGGCAAACCAGGATTGCCAAATAAAAATATATAACATTTTAAGTAATTATACGAACTTGGAATTCGCCCAACGAACCTCAAACATAATAGATTTCTTAAATTAGGAGTCACAAATAAATTATACGTTAAAAACGTAAAATTCCTTAGCTAGATGTATACATGATGACCTGATGTGTGACACATAACAATATCAAGAGTACAACCATAAAAATATATAAACGACAAAAAGTTAGTTATTTAGCCAATTATTCAAACTCACAAACATTACTAATTAATTACAAAATAATTCATTTAATTACACAAAACAACTTACAATATAATTAAAGCCAATTAATCACTTAACACAAAACTTAATTAAGTAACCAACAAAAATTAACCCATTAATTAACTCTTGATAAGAGACAAAACTCAATAACTCATAGCAAGATCCAAATTCAAATTCAGATCATTACATAACTTATGTTAAGGCAAATTAATCAAGTAATCAATTGATGCTTAATGAGTCAACAAAATTATAAGTCCAACCACTAGAAAATTATATGGGAATAAATTGGTTTATTCATACCATTTAATGAGTAACAAAGGAGAATTCTAATTACACTTCTTAATTAATTTATTAACCCATTCTATGAACTAATGGCAATTAATTATTTGCTAATTCCTCGCATCAGTTAATATAAAATTGTATAATTATTTAGATCATTCAGTCCGACACATGTACACCTTAATACTCATATCAAATATATACATATATGCGAAATAATCCAACTATAGACTACATAGTCAATCCAAATAAATTACTAATCCAATTTATAATTGGTCAGCCCATACACAAAAATAATTAAAGCAGTTAACCTTACCATTAATCTATGATTCAACCAAGTTAATTGAAACACCCCGATTTCGGTTCACATAAGAACCAAATCAGAAATGTTACGATCGAGTCGAATTATATTTAAAGTTGTTGGTCACTAAGACTCAATCAATACAATAAATTGAAATTACTTTCTTGGTGTCATGAAATTGGAAGACATTGCTAAATGCGTGTCAAAACACATCAAATATAAGTAAAAGTAAGAAAAGAAATAAATGCGTTGTAGCTTAAGTGTGTAGTGTTTATCTGTCCTACCACTAAAGTTGACTCAGGATTTGCAAGACGTACATATATTATATGAAAAATATCAGTAACGAGTGTTACTAGTCTGAAAAATAACTAATATAATCTGGGAAATGGGTATTCTATTACCCACGAAGACTTATGAAACTTTAAAATTACACTAGTCGGTAAGCAAACATACTTAAACAAGTATTGGCTCGCATGCACAGCTAATGTTCATATTCATACATACAACGCTTATGCCCTCATATCTTTCATATTTCACACCACGGTACTCGAGTTGTAAAAGTAACAGTTAAGCTAGTGCCACAAATTCTGGAAATACATTGCATTACGCACTAACTTCTTACACCGCACTACCTCAGGGTTTAAAAGAGTATTAGTGTGATCCATACAATCACCATATTGCTCACTCTCTTATTCGTGAAATCCATATAAATGTGCATACTCATATAATAGGCTTAGGAAAGAGGCTTGTATGATATATATCTAAAGCTTCAGTTTGAAAACCAACAAGGGATCTCATCCTTGTAGTTTTATTAAATATGTGTAGAAAACATAGCTAAATGGCCCGACATCGAAGGGATCCAATAAAACACAGTCGATGCCATCCTACATCTAAAACACGATTAAACTAGGCAAGCAAGGAGTCAAGCAGAGAGGGAGAGTCTTATGGATATATATAAATATATATCAACAAATAGCAAACATATAAATATAAATATATATATATACATATATAATTATTCAATAAATAAATAAATTAATTAACAAATAGTTAATAATCATTAATCATGAATATTAGTAATATCATTGTCATACAATACAAGAATAGTTAATTAATACAAATAAATAATAACATACACATAACGAACCAATAAATAAATATATACAATTCAGTAAACATAATAATACTAATATTCATAAGTAAATATAAATTAAATAATAACAAATAATCATGTAAACATTTCTTATATATGATAAACATATAAATAAATAAATAATAATAATGAATAAATAAATAAATAAATAAATAAATAAATCATAATATCCAATCATGCTAAATCATGTGAATATGCATCACAACTAATATAGAGGTTCTTAAATTACCAAAAATGGTACAAGAAAGGGCAAAAATGGTCCGAAAATTAGCTAACCAAACCGAACCGAGTTGAACCAGACTAAATCGAATGATCTAAACCAACTTGGTTTAGATTAACTGGAAAATGGGCTAGGCTAGCTTGGCAGACTTGCACTGGACAGGAAGACTTGGACATGGCTGGCGGGTTGGTGAACAAGATCACGTTGGTGGACGCGGACATGAATGCAAAGCAAGCGAACGTGACGCAGGTAAATGGGCTGAATGGAGGGCGATGGTGCCCGTTGCTGGAAAGCGCTGATGGCAACACGGGTGGGGTTGCCACCAGTTGGGATTGACAGAGGGGAGGATGGGGAACATAATGGTAATGACAACCAACAAGGTTTAGCCGTCAGCTAGCCGTAAAATGGCCAGTAAGACACAGCTTCGCCCCTAGGTGCGGCAACGTTGCCAATGGCGATCGTGGCCACAGCAATGGTCATGGGTGATTTGAAAATGAAGATCTCTCCATGATGAAGATGTATGGGTGGTCGGATTGGCTGAAGGTGGCTCGTTGGTGCCGAAAAATGGCCCGAATGGGTGGCGTCGATGGCGAAAATCAATTTATGTGCCATATTTTTAGTTATAGGTTTTTTAGTACTGTTTTCTTTATTAGGACATATTGATGATATGAGCACATATTGTGAGCATGCATCATATAGAGATGTTAATATTTTACTTGGGAGTGGGTTTCGATATAGGTTACGAAGACCAAGCTCGCTGTAGATATGTCGATGTGCTTGGAGCTTGGACCACACGTCTGTAGGACTCTCTCTCTCTCTGCTTGACTCCTTGTGTGTCGAATTTAATTGTGCTTGATACGTAGGATGGCATCGGTAGCATTTTATTGCATCCCTTCGATGCCAGGTCATTTACCTGTGTTGTCTACGCATGATTAATTAAACCAGAAGGATGAGATCCCTGGTTGGTTTTTGAACTGAAGCTCTAAAAATATATGATAGAAGCCTCTTCCCTAAACCTATTATATAACTATGCACATTTTTTTGGGATTTCATGAATAAGATAATGAGTGGTACGAAGATATGTAAGGACAGTGCTAGTACTCCTTCAAACCCTGAGGTAGTGCGGTGTATGAGGGTACTATATAATGCAGCATATTGATAGAATTTGTGGCACTAACTTAACTGTTCCTTTTACCATTTGAGTACTGTGGCAGGTGAAATATGGAAGATGTGAAGGCGTAAGTGTTGTATGTATGATATGAACATTAGGCATGCATGCAAGCCGGCACTTGCTTAAGTATGTTTACTTACCGCCCAGTGTAAGGCAATCTTAAAGTTTCATAAGTTATCGTGGGTAATGGAATACCTATTTTCTCGATTGTATTAGTTATTTTTTGACCAGTAACACTTGTTAGTAATGTTTTTCATATAATATATGTAGGTCCTACAAATCTTGAGTTAACTTTGGTGGAAGGTTAGATAAATGCTACACACACTTGAGCTCAACGCATTTATTTCTTTTCTTACTTTTACTTATATTTGATGTGTTTCGACATATATTTAATAGTGTATTCCATTTTAATGACACCAAGAAGGTTGCTTCGATCTATTGTATCGATCAAGTTTGACCGACCAATAACTTTAAACATGACTCGACTCGATCGTAGCATTTCTAATTGAGATGAAAGACTTTTGTTTTAATCCTATCGTGTGAAGCTATTCTTAGCCAATCCAACAAGTATTTATTTTTATCTTTTCTCAGTGTTTCAAATTTTTGTTCAGTTAAATCTGAGCAATGTATGTTTCAGTGTTGATAGAAATTATGAGATGGATATGAAATTATGATTTCAGTAGATGCTAGCATGGATTTCATAGGCATGCCATGATAAGTCTATAGACTCATCCATCCCTTTACTATGCTTGAGATTTGGACTAATTAGAGTGTTCACGTATGTAGTTAGCTGAAGTTGAGACGAGTAGTGACCAACTGCATTTGGAGCACTGGGGACATTGCAACACTTGTCCATCTTTTGAATGTCACCACATCAATCCTTCCTTGGGACATGATGTACATTGTGAGACAAAGTTTTCAGAGATGACACATACAAAGAGTTTGAAGTATGGAGACACTAGCAAAGCTAGTTGGCACATGAGTTGGAGCCCTAGGCAAATCCATTAGGCATAGTTTGAGGCCTACTTTGGAGAACTTGGACCTTCAGACATATCCCTGTGGATGAAGGATGTGGCTATGATGGTAGAGCCACTGAAGTACTTGGAGTATAAATGAGAGTTTGTACAAATGACCTGAGATGGACCACTTCTAGGAGATAATAGTGGATGAGGATAAGTAGCGAGGTGGATCTATAGTCTCATGGATACTTCACCGCCTCCCCCTCTTCCACTAGTGTATGCCTGCCTTAAGAATATTGTTGGCTACTCTTCAATAGATAGAGTGATAAACACACCACAAATGAGCGAGATTATCTTTGACCACAAATTTAGATGGTTGACTAGATTTCACTTGATTTGCCAAGGTTAGATCATTGATTGCTATTAAGGACCAATCAATGCTTATGGAAATAGTTACTCCAGATTCCAAGAGATATGTGTATACTCAGCATTGGATCACCATTGTACGTGACACCACTATGATCTAGACCCCCTCCGGATTAGGCATGCATGGTTGGATATCCTAAGTTGGGTATCGGCTACCTCTGATGAGACAAACACAGAGAGGAAGACATGTCAAAGACAATAGTGAGTTCATGAAGTACCTGATTAGGATTACATCTTCAACAATTGGAAGCACAACCACTTTTCGAGTTACACAACCACCGTCCAAGTAGCACAACCGTTGTCTGTGATGCATAACTACCATCTAAGTTGTGCAACCACCGTCCGAGTTGCCCAACCACCAACCATGATGCATTACCATCGACTGAATGTGTACTATTGTCGTCCGTGATGCACAACCGCCATCCTTATATCGCACTACAGTTGACCGAGTGGAGCAGTTATTGTGGAAGTAAGGGCCAAGTAGTTACCTCACCCTACAAGAGGACAACTACTTCAAGAGTTTCTTAGATATGCACAGAGGTTGCATGTCACAACATTAAGAGCAAAGTTGGGTTAGTGATTGAGAACAAGGTATAGCTTCGATAACATCAGTCAGGCAGAGGAAAGTTTGGTGCACTGAGATAATTTTGAAAATATGATATAGGATTGACTTCACTAGTCATCTTGCATACCATCGCCTTGACCTGGCATCTATGAGTCAGACGCAAATTGCAAGATAGTGTTAGTTATAGTCTTACAGAGATCATCAAACAATATTTATATCTATTTTAAGAATGTATATGGACAGCGTATGAGAATAAGGTAGTGTGACCTCTAGATGAGATGGCCACACTGGTCCGATTACTCAATCAACATGATAGGAGATGTATGAGTTATAGCCAGGGTATACAGATCATGCAGATGGTAAGAGATGCAGTGTGACCTCAGCCAATGAGAGAGGAGTTTGACTCATATTAAAATTTTGGCATAGATGATGGGTTTTGTGAGGAAGCGTCCATTAGGGAAACATTGTTTTCCTTGCACTTCACCAGCATGATTAGGTTCTTACCCTGATACATAGGATTTAGTCTTTGTCCCGAGTATAGGAGTTACCTCTATCGATTGTTTAGGACTTACAATGCAAGTAGCCGATGACAGGCCGGTTTGGAGGAGACAGCTTCACCCATGGTTGGGGCGATGAGGGACTTTAGTCTGACTGGACCACACTTACCAGTTAGAAAGACACTAGTGTATGCTCATCTTAACTAATAGCTTTGCTTAAGACTTTACCATAGCCGCAGCAGTCATGTGAGTCAAAATTAGTGCTATAAATTGGTATGGGGTGACAGATCACACACAACTAAAGAGTGGACAAGACTTGTGTCAAACCTTACAATGAGTCCCCGTAGACTCAAGGAGAGATAGTGGTTCTTTGGTTGTTTGAACCACATTAGTTTGGAAGTGAGTGACTAGTACGGTATTGAGAAACACATGTCTACTGATAGTTGATCGAACTAAAGCCACTTAGGAGCCGTCTCTTTGGCTCATCATTGATTGGTTGTTCCATAGGCTGGCCACCTATGGTGGAGTTCAATCATGATGATCTTAGAGACATGTCCAAGGACCTACCTAAGCCACCCAGTATCCTATATAGAGTTTCATTACCTCATTATGACTTAGACAGAGATCCTCACCTCACCATAGACAGAGTGATATACGTACCTAATAGAAATTTCTCAGATTAGTGCATTCTTCTAGCAGACTTGATGTTAGATCACGTGAGGATGAAACATATAGTAGTTAGAGTCTTAGATTAGTGTAACCAGTTTTCCACGAGAGATCCAGTCTCTTTTCATGTGACCAAAGATGTTAGACAGAGCTGAGCCTCTACTCGAGTATTTTCACACCCCCTTTCTATATATATCAATCCTACCATTAGTTTACCAGATGGTTAAGATGAGCAAACATTGACCAATGTGCACGCAACAAACCAGATGCAAATCCTAAAGTTCCATGCAGACTATGTTTCCATACTCCTTGAGACACACTGTACATGTACAAGTGTTCTCGCCTCCATTCCATCACACAGTTCCCTTCAATAGTAGTTATTGGTCAAATAGATAGTTACGAGAGCAATAGCACACTATGAGCAATCAAGTACCTCTTATAGGGATACTTGAGAGATTGACCTAGATTGGCAAAAGTGAACCATACAGTCCATTAGCATATACCATTATTTGGTACTAGAGTCCACCATATTGTAGCAGAACTAGCGGGACACCCTAGTATAGCCGCAAGATTTGTAGCAGAGTGCCCTGAGGGTACACATTGTTGACATGTCGCATTGATGAGCATCAGGGAGATATGGGTAGATGTTAGGTTGTATACACTGCACCGATATAGTTTTTCCTGATGTAGTTCATACTAGTACTCCAAAGTACCTGTTCGACTACCCAGTAGACACTTAGGGGTGAGCTTAGGTTTTTCATGCCAAGGTCATTGCATTTTAGTTTTCATAGTTTGCAGTGACCCTAGGAGTTAGTCTAGCGAGATGACTCGAGCATGCATGGTCAGTCCAGCGAGACGATTTGAGTATGTATGATTAGTGTAGATAGATGATTCTAGCATGTATGACATGTTTTGTCAGATGATTCAAGCATGTGTAGTCTGTCCAACCAGATTAGTAAGGAGCTAACAATCTTCATTAGTGTTCCAGCTTCATGTTGGTCTCTTTGGGACTTATGTTGTAACACCCCAAATCCGGTTCACGCTCGTGAACCGAACCGGCATGTTACAGGCCCCGGTTAGGTCGGCTAACCCGAACCTAACTCATGCGGATCCAATCTCGACGTCTTAAGATGAAGATACGATCCGTCATGAAGATCCAACTTGCTATATGCATGTGTGAATGCATAAAACCCTAACAGGATACTACATGGATGACATGCAACCAATTTTCACACCATCACAATTACGAGCAAAATCGATGAAAATTCTGAAGTAAAACTGACAGAGTCTCTCCTAAAAGTGCAATTATGGGCCCACCCTGTCAAAATAATGTATATATAAATATATCGGCATGCATTAACAATCACACAGAATCTCATTTATAATGTATTCATTCTGAAACTTGGGTCTCAACCCACTAAGCTTCCGCTGCACAACTCTAATCATATTTTGCATTCCGTTATCGTGTCTTAGCATTCCATTCACATCATATCATCATGCTCAAACATTTAATCATAGCATGTGTATAAAATAACATCATAACAAAACATTAAACATTCAATCACCCAATGTGTGTGTGCAGAAGACCTTATTGCTCCTCCGTCCTGGCCGGCCCATCCATCTCGTGCTTATCACTTACATATATATAAGAAAAACGTCAGTAACAAGCGTTACTGGTCCGAAAAGAAAATAACTATAGCAAACTGGCTATGAGAGCAAACTCTCATATGAAAGAAACACCATATACTTCCTCAAGAACTCTCTGAAGGGCACTACTGAGGAGCCACTGGGCTGCAGACCCGGTAGCATCCCGAACTTACTGATCTGCTGCTGGTACTATGCTGCTCTCGGCACTTCTTTTCAGTACTTCTCGTAAAACTTTATCCTAAGCCCTCTCCTTACCTCCATATTTCTCCTGGCCTTGAGCACGAAGGCCGAGTACTCTCAGGCAGTCGCCTTTAGTACCCTTTGAACCACAAGTCCGGACATGCGCTGTACTAAACAGTACCCGTAAACCTCCACGTTCTCCTAGGTGTGAGGAACTCAAACGCGGAGTTGTCAGGATCCCTCGGGAATGGAACAGTCCGCTGGCACTAATCCAGAGCCCGCTTTGACTGTCACGGCATCCTCTGCATGGTACGTGCAGTCGATTTCTCCATCTCTCGTCTCACAGAAACACGAAAACTATATATATATATAGGCTTGGGTAGGGAGTTATATAATAGGCCCGAAGGCAACTTTTGGTGGATCTTATTTCGAAATCAACCTCGAGGGATCTCATCCTCGAGGGGTTATTAATCCGGAAATGTTCGGTTAAATGGCCCGAGTTAAGCGGGATCCGATAAAATGCCACTTAACCCGTCCTGCAGAGCATTAAAACAAACATACAATAGAAAAGATGTAAAACAGACGAGTCCTAAACGGACCTGGTAGAAGCTCCAAGCGTGTCATCGCGCCTAGGCGGCGAGCTCCTACTCCGCACCTACACATCAAAACTAAATACTAACGCCCGCTAACTAAATGATGCATCAAACTCAACAAACATCACACAATTCAATCATCAACCATAACAAGCAATAATTATAATGTGAAAGTAATTCCAACTTATCCTATTAATATCAATCTAATTATATTTCCTAAGTTACGTTGTACTCGATTATCATGCTCAAATTTACTTTAGTTCATCAGGTCACTTAACTATCATTCCCTGTTAATCACATCATGCGCATCTTTACTTTATTCATGGTCAAGACATTAATCATGATAATTAATCAACCCTAGCATGCTATGCTAACAATTATCATCAATTTTAAATAAATCAATCGGAGGTAATTATACCTCACATCGTCGGCAATCGGCGACGGTTAGGGTTCCGTCGCGTCTCGAAACTCAAATTCGGCGCACATCGGCGTCCGAAGCTCGATCGGGCTCCACTGGGTGAGCCCCGCGGAAGATCCGGTGAATTCCAGCGAATCCCAGAAATTCCGATTTTCCGGCGGTTTTCCGGCTGCTGCTTGTGGTTTTCCGGCGACTTCCGGTGGTTTTCCGGCGACAATCGCCGGCGGCGTCTACTGGTCGGAAAGGGGTCGTGTTGGGTACCCTCGGAACCGGCTCGGCGAGCCCGACTCATCTACGAGGTTGACGCGGCCAACGGAGGTGGCGGTTCGCCGGAAAATGGCTAATACAGGGCCGGCGGCGATGGGTCGCTAGATCCGGCCGGCCCGGGCGGCGATGGCCTCCGCTCCGGTCGGGGAAGGCCGCTAGGGGGTCAGAGACGTCGAGGCGACTACTCGATCGCGGCGGCGACGGTCGCGGGCGGCGAAATCGGTGACATGACCGAACTGTGCCGCGGCGCTAGGCGAGGCGATTCCGGCGTCGCGGCGGCCTGGCAGCGGCCGGGGCTGGTCGGGGTGGCACGGCGACGCCGTGGCAGGGCTAGGCAGGGTCGATCGGCGACCGGGCGGCAGCGGCAACGGCGGCGACGGTGACGCGCAGTGGCGGCGTCGCGGTAAGGGTCGGGGAAGAAGGTATGGGGGAGAAAAGACTCGATGGCAAACTCGTAAATATTACTTGACTCGTCTTCGACTCGAGTCAAGTATAATAACTAAGTCGTATTAAATCCTAAAAAATTCATAAAAATTGGGAAAAATCCCGTAAAATCAAACAAATACCAAACATCGTAATTATATGCTCTAGAACTATCAACCCACCCAAAATGCCCGTAACGCGTCCTAACGCGATAAACGGCCTAAAACTAATTCTACGATCCATTATATATAAAAATAAAATAAAAATGACTGGCATACTCTCATATATCTGGTAACTCATTCTATTCTGCTGTGTTCATGACGTTATCATCATATACTTGGGTACGCATGACCCTCATAGCTCATACATGTGACTGGCATCGGCTCGGTACACGTGTCCTGAAACTGACTCAACTCGAAAAAAATAACGGTCGACCGGACCGGTTCTGAATATAAAACCCTAACTCGAATCGTGGGTTTTACAATCTTCCCTCCTTATAAAAATTTCATCCTCGAAATTTTAACTCAAGGAGGTTCTGCTGAACTACTTCCTGGAAGCTAGATACACACCTGTTGTATCCTCTGCTCTTCGATAGCCATATACATCCTCAATGACTGTAGTGGTGCCGACATGGCGAGTCATGCTAGTGATGCTGACTATTTCAAACATTCTGGATTCTATACTTCCTGTGTTTGTTCTGACATTATCATTATCCTTCTCTTCTGTTCTGATCCCTACTGCTAACTCGGCGGGAAACCTAGATCACCCCTAAGGGTCTATTGGGTTGGTCAAGCAGATACTCTAGAGTATCGCAAGGTTCTAATCTGAGCTATGTATGGGAAAATTATGTCGAGGGTAAGACCACTTTCTAACATCTACCCATGTCCCTGAACCTCATCTATGTGAAAAGTCCAACTACATATACTCTCAAGAAACTCCATCCTAGGTCCTACAACCATCCTAACCTGTGCTATGAGTCTCCTGCTGGGTACAGGCGTATAGGATATTGAGCTACATGGCTCACTGTCGCCAGTCTAGATCCAACTCTCAAGTGTCCCTGTATAAGGAACTGGACCGCTCACTAGGTCCTAGTTGACTCGGTCCTCAGTCAAATATCTCACTCTGTTCTATAAGAGAACAAGGATAGCTGCGATGATTCTACTGCATACTATGGCTCAGGTGACTATCTACACAGCCACTAACTACTACTGAAGGGAGGCGAGAACACCTGGACATACACATCGTGTCTCAAGGAGTATGATGACATACTCTGCATAGGGCTGTAGCATCTGCATCTGGTCTGTGGGACGTGCTCTGATCAATGTATACTCATCTCAATCATCTGGGTAAACTGATAGTAAACTGATACAAGGGTGAGTGGAAATTCTCAAGTGAAAAATCCACTCTGTCTGATATCTCTGGGTTATAAGAAGGGAGGCTGAATCTCGTGGAAATCTAGTCTCTCAAGAGCTCTCAATAAGTTGCATCTCGTCCTCACATGTGGTATCCGAAGCCAAGTAGATGGGGAATCCTGGGACCTGTGGGTTATAGGCCCACACGCTTCTGCTGCGCAACTCTTACTATGGTAAGGTTAGGGTCTCATGCAAATAGTAGGGGAGATAAAATCCCTATGTAACATATTGGGTGGCCAAAATCTTGGTAGGTCTATGGACTTGTCTCTAAGATCACCATGATTTACAATGCCACAGGTGATCAGGCTGTGGAATAGTCAATCAATGACGAATCTCAAAAACGGCTCCTAATTAGCCCTAGTTTAATCAGCTAACAGTAGGCACGTGTTTCTCGATACTGTACTAGTCACACACTTCTAAACGGGCAGGGTTCAAACGACCCAAAGAAACACTGTCTCCCCTCAAGTCTACGGGGACTTATAGTGAGGTTTGACGCGTGTCTCGTCCGCTCTTCAGTGGTGTGACCTGCCATCCCGTACCAATTTGTAGTACTAATCTCAACTCACATGACTACTACCGCTGTGGTAGACTCTCAAGCAAGGCTATCAATAAAGATGAGCATACACTGATATACTCCATCTGGTCCACTCTCATGTTGGGGTGAAATCCTCATTAGAAGATCGATCTATAAACATCTACCTATACTGTAACCCTAATTAGTACCATGAAGGTACCTCTATACTCAGGGCAAGGGCTCAACCCTATGTCTCAAGATAAGGACCTAATCGTGCTGGCGAAACACAAGGGAATTGCTATCTCTCTGAAAAACACTCTCGCTGAACCCTCTATCTATGCCCCATACTAAGTCAAACTCCTATCGCTGGCTGGCCAATCGCTAAATGGGTTAAACTACACGTATGATCATCTACTAACCATCTGATCTATGTATGCTGGTTGTGACCCATGGATCATGCAGTCTACACAATCTGATCATTGTGACCGTCCCATCTAGAGGTCACTCTGTCATGTTCCTTGACTCTGTCCATACGCATCCCTATGAGACTATAACTAACAGTGTCTGATGGGGACATCTTACAATATTCATCTGACCCAATGGTGTTAGGTCAACACAATGATTGCAAGAGAACTGTGAAGTGGGATCCTATGCCATCTCATCCAAATAACCTCCATTTTCCTTAACTCTTTTCTATTCTGTTGACTTCACTGTAACTATTCCTTGTTCCTCAACTCTAGTCCTACTAAACCTTAACTAATCTACTCAGTCGGTGGATGAGCAATACACGGACGACGGTAGTGCGTCTGTGGTCAGTGGTAGTGAATCTCGAACGGCAGTGGTGCGCCTCGGGCGGTGGTTGTGCAACTCGGTCGGCGGTTGTGCAACTCGGTCGGCGGTTGTGCACCTCGGTCGGTGGTTGTGCACTCGGTCGGTGGTTGTGCATTCGGTCAGTGATTGTGCATTCGGTCGGTGGTTGTGCACTAACTAGATACAGAAATATCTAATCCTACTCATATGCATCGTAAATCTACTACTATCTCTGCCATATCCTGGCTGCTATTAACTCAGTTCAGGTTGTCCAATCATGCGTGTCTGATCCAGAGGGGTTTGGATCATGATGCTGACAAATATGATGGTCAACCTATGCTAAACCCCACTCTGATCTCCTGAAATTTAGAGTGGCTGCTTCTATCATTGCCGACTAGCTCACAAACGGCAATCACTGATCTGGTGCCTTATCTTTGGTAGAATCTCGTCCAATGTCTGATCTCGTAGGCACTGGTGGTCCTGGTCTTTTCCTTGTTGTGTCCAGGCTTACGTCTCACTACTCATCCTCATTCACTACTATTTTCTAAAAGTTGTCCCTCTCAAGTTATCTACCCACTTCAAGCTCCTTCCCAATATGCACACCACGTTCCCTGGAAATAGGACTAATGTGGTGACACACAAAGGACGGACACCTGGTCAACATCCAATTCATCCAAATCTCTTGTGCGATGGACAGAACTAGTGGGTCTCTAAGCCCATCATGACAAGCCTGTCAGATTCCTGCTGACGGCTATTGACATCCAAATCTGGTATAAGATGGGAACTTATACCCATTCTACCCCTACTAGCACTACACATACCTTGCTCACATCTAACTTACCAACAGTCTGATATCATCCCATACAAATGACCTGTCAACTCAACTAAGGTCAGTTCCACATAATTCTGATCAAGTCCTGAATACACTGTTATCCAAACAACTTGTGAAGAAAATCTGCATGTAAAGAAAATATACGAAAACATACCTGCCAGCTGGACTCGGAGCAGTCTTTGCACACACATCACCTATAAAGTATCATACATCCTAATCGGCCGAGAGTGGCTCTGATACCAATGTTGTAACACCCAAATCCGGTTCACGCTCGTGAACCGAACCGGCATGTTACAGGCCCCGGTTAGGTCGGCTAACCCGAACCTAACTCCTGCGGATCCAATCTCGGTGTCTTAAGATGAAGATACGATCCGTCATGAAGATCCAACTTGCTATATGCATGTGTGAATGCATAAAACCCTAACAGGATACTACATGGATGACATGCAACCAATTTTCACACCATCACAATTACGAGCAAAATTGTTGAAAATTCTGAAGTAAAACTGACAGAGTCTCTCCTAAAAGTGCAATTATGGGCCCACCCTGCCAAAATAATGTATGTATAAATATATCGGCATGCATTAACAATCACACAAAATCTCATTTATAACGTATTCATTCTGAAACTTGGGTCTCAACCCACTAAGCTTCCGCTGCGCAACTCTAATCATATTTTGCATTCCGTTATCGTGTCTTAGCATTCCATTCACATCATATCATCATGCTCAACATTTAATCATAGCATGTGTATAAAATAATATCATAACAAAACAATAAACATTCAATCACCCAATGTGTGTGTGCAAAATACCTTACTGCTCCTCCGTCCTGGCCGGTCCATCCATCTCGTCCTTATCACCTACATATATATAAGAAAAATGTCAGTAACAAGCGTTACTGGTCCGAAAAGAAAAGAACTATAGCAAACTGGCTATGAGAGCAAACTCTCATATGAAAGAAAACCATATACTTCCTCAAGAACTCTCTGAAGGGCACTACTGAGGAGCCACTGGGCTGCAGACCCGGTAGCATCCCGAACTTACTGATCTGCTGCTGGTACTATGCTGCTCTTGGCACTTCTTTTTCAGTACTTCTCGTGAAACTTTATCCTAAGCCCTCTCCTTACCTCCATATTTCTCCTGGCCTTGAGCACGAAGGCCGAGTACTCTCAGGCAGTCGCCTTTAGTACCCTTTGAACCACAAGTCCGGACATGCGCTGTACTAAACAGTACCCGTAAACCTCCACGTTCTCCTAGGTGTGAGGAACTCAAACGCGGAGTTGTCAGGATCCCTCGGGAATGGAACAGTCCGCTGGCACTAATCCAGAGCCCGCTTTGACTGTCACGGCATCCTCTGCATGGTACGTGCAGTCGATTTCTCCATCTCTCGTCTCACAGAAACACGAAAACTATATATATATATAGGCTTGGGTAGGGAGTTATATAATAGGCCCGAAGGCAACTTTTGGTGGATCTTATTTCGAAATCAACCTCGAGGGATCTCATCCTCGAGGGGTTATTAATCCGGAAATGTTCGGTTAAATGGCCCGAGTTAAGCGGGATCCGATAAAACGCCACTTAACCCGTCCTGCAGAGCATTAAAACAAACATACAATAGAAAAGAGTAAAACAGACGAGTCCTAAATGGACCTGGTAGAAGCTTCAAGCGTGTCATCGCGCCTAGGCGGCGACCTCCTACTCCGCACCTACACATCAAAACTAAATACTAACGCCCGCTAACTAAATGATGCATCAAACTCAACAAACATCACACAATTCAATCATCAACCATAACAAGCAACAATTATAATGTGAAAGTAATTCCAACTTATCCTATTAATATGAATCTATTTATATTTCCTAAGTTACATTGTACTTGATTATCATGCTCAAATTTACTTTAGTTCATCATGTCACTTAACTATCATTTCCTGTTAATCACATCATGCGCATCTTTACTTTATTCATGGTCAAGACATTAATCATGATAATTAATCAAACCTAGCATGCTATGCTAACAATTTCATCAATTTTAAATAAATCAATCGGAGGTAATTATACCTCACATCGTCGGCAATCGGCGACGGTTAGGGTTCCGTCGCGTCTCGGAACTCAAATTCGGCACACATCGGCGTCCGAAGCTCGATCGGGCTCCACTGGGTGAGCCACGCGGAAGATCCGGTGAATTCCAGCGAATCCCAGAAATTCTGATTTTTCGGCGGGTTTTCGGCTGCTGCTTGTGGTTTTCTGGCGACAATCGCCGGCGGCGTCTACTGGTCGGAAAGGGGTCGTGTTGGGTACCCTCAGAACTGGCTCGGCGAGCCCGACTCATCTACGAGGTCGATGCGGCCAACGGAGGTGGTGGCTCACCAGAAAATGGCTAAAACAGGGCTGGCGGCGATGGGTCACTAGATCCAGCCGGCCCGTGCGGCGATGGCCTCCGCTCTGGTCGGGGAAGGCCGCTAGGGCGTCAGAGACGTCGAGGCGACTACTCGATCACGGCGGCGACGGTCGCCTGTGGCGGAATCGGTGACCCGTCCGAAATGTGCCGCGGCGCTAGGCGATTCCGGCGTCGCGGCGGCCTGGCAGCGGCCGGGGCTGGTCGGGGTGGCACAACGACACCGTGGCGGGGCTAGGCAGGGTCGATCGGCAACCGGGCGGTGGTGGCAACGGCGGCGATGGCTGACGCGCAGGGCGGTGTGACGGTAATGGTCGGGGAAGAAGGTATGGGGGAGAAAAGACTCGATGGCAATCTCGTAAATATTACTTGACTCATCGCCGAATGGAGTCAAGTATAAGAACTAAGTCGTATTAAATCCTAAAAAAATTCATAAAAATCGGGAAAAATCCCGTAAAATCAAACAAATACCAAACATCGTAATGATATGCTCTAGAACTATCAACCCACCCGAAATGCCCGTAACGCGTCCTAACGCGATAAACGGCCTAAAACTAATTCTACGATCCATTATATATAAAAATAAAAAAAAATGACTGGCATACTCTCATATATCTGGTAACTCATTCTATTCTGCTGTGTTCATGACGTTATCATCATATACTTGGGTATGCATGACCTTCATAGCTCATACACGCAACTGACATCGGCTCGGTACACGTGTCTTGAAACGGACTCAACTCGAAAAAAATAACGCTCGACCGGACCGGTTTCTGAATATAAAACCCTAACTCGAATCGTGGGTTTTACATATGCAGCTACCCTTTGAGGGAGAGCTACCCTCAAAGTATTAACTCAATAGTTTTACTTTTGCCAGGATAGTGGCATCTTCAATTGAGTCCTTTAATCGCAATTGATATGAGAAATTCCGAGGAAAAATTTTTATAAAGAGGAGAGGTTGTAAAAGCTCAACTTCGGGTTAGAGTTTTACTCGATTGTAGTTTTCTAGTTAGGGTCTGTATCGAGTTGGTTCGAGCGAGCTCAAGATAAACTAGTTTTCAGATTATAAGTTTGGGCGTAGATGGCCGTATAAGCATGTTATAGTGGTTGAGTGTGCCCGACATGCAGGCGATAAGAGCATGAGTTATAAGTGTATGCCAAGGTATATAGATTTCTTTGTATATGATAGCCATGATTTTAAGCCTAGATCTAGGCCATTGCAGCGATTAGTATCCATTTTGGCCTTTCTAGGTATCTCATTTCATGGATCATAAGGATTTTAGATCACCAAATTGTGCCCCTATGGGCCCAACTTGTTTGAGCCGCAGATTTTTAATTGATTGAGTTTAGGGTTCGAGGCCCATTTGGCCTTCTTGCATCGATTCCCGCCTATAGGGTCACTTTTAGTACTCGAGTCAATTTTGACTTTGGACGGACTAGATCAGAGTTTTTCATCCATATGTATATTGTATATACCCATAGGTGAGTCCCTCTAGACCACTAGTAGTCGACGTTCCAATCATGCCATGTGGCAAGATCTGAGTTGTCCACATCAGCCCTATTATTCTCGTATTGATTTTAAGCAGCTTTCCCTTGATTTTAGATGTTTTCACTTTACCACCACCACCACTTTGGCTCGCCGTCAACGAGCCTCCGCCTCATCCCGAGCCAACGGACCGGGACCGCCTCGCAGCCGGCTGTCACTCCGTACCCACGATTGCCACCGATGCCACTGCAGTCACCGCTGGAGACAGCATTTTTGCCGGCCATTTTTTCTGCAGCCGTAGCTACCCTTTCGGGCCATTTTTCCCGTGCCAATTGTGTCCACTAGCGAAGCCGGCTACCCCAAAAGCTTCGTCTTGCTGATATCTCTATTTTGAGACCACCCAAAACCACTGTTGTAGCCGCGATCGCCCCTATTATGTCACCACACCCGACGGCGATACCGCACTTTTTTTATTGTTTACTGGCCAACCAGTGGCCGGACTCTGCCGATCGTAACCACTAGCACCTCCACCATGACGCCCCTATTGATCCCGGTCGACGGCCCCAACCACACTGCATTCGTGTTTTCCAACGACGGGCACCGCCCCTGCCCCCCCCAGTCTGGCCCATTTACAGGCGTCATGTCGGACTTGCATCTGCCCGATGGATCTTTTTCACCAGCCTGCCAGCCCATGTCCGAGTCCGCCTACCTTTGCCTGAGTTCATGTCTAGTTTATGTTTGCCCAGTCAACCCAACCTAGTTTTCCAGTTAACCCAGACTAGGTTAGTTGAGCTTGGTTTGGTTTGGTACAGCTCGGTTCAGCCCGGTTCAACCCATTTTCGGTCGTTTATCGATCGTTTTTGGTAATTTGAGAACCCCTATATTAGTTTAGATGCATATTCACATGATTTAGCATGTTTGGATGTTATGATTATTTTCTTTATTTATTAT
The DNA here is from genome assembly GCA_033002965.1 of Piper betle. Lineage (NCBI taxonomy): Eukaryota > Viridiplantae > Streptophyta > Magnoliopsida > Piperales > Piperaceae > Piper > Piper betle. The sequence continues at coordinate 22,733 of JAURVB010000729.1, forward strand.
TTTATTTATTTAGTTAGTTATTTATTCTTTTATTATTATTATTCATTTGGTATTATTCGTCTATTTATTGATTATAATACATGATTATATGATTCCTTATTATTATTAATGACATATTTACTTATTAATATTAGTCTTATTTATATTTACTAAATTGTGTATATATAGATATGTATATATGTATTTATTTATTTGTTCGCGTGTATGTTATTATATATTTGTACTTAATTATGTATTCTTGTATCGTAAACTAAGATATTATTAATATTTATGATTAATGCGTATTAAATATTTGTTTATTTATTTGTTTAATTATTTTTTGTTTATATGTTTACCAACATGAGTATATATGATATTTACTCGTGTTTACTTGTGTATTTATATAGTATAATTTATGTATTTATTATTTATTATATATGATTAGTATATTATTTATGTTTATGTATTTATTATTTATCTAAATATCTATGAGTGGTCTCCATGTTTATTTATTTATTATTTATTATGATTATGTCTCGATTTACGTGCCACATGTTTAGTTATAGGTTTTTTAGTACTATTTTCTTTATTAGGATGTATTGATAATATGAGCACACACCACGAGCATGCATCATATATAAATGTTAATATTTTACTTGGGAGTGGGTTTCGATATAGGTTATGAAGTCCAAGCTCGCAGTAGATGTGTTGATGCGCTTGGAGCATAGACCACAGGACTGTAGGACTCTCCCTCTTTGCTTGACTCCTTGCGTGTCGAGTTTAATTATGCTTTATACGTAGCACAACATCGGCAGCATTTTATTGTATCCCTCCGATGTCGGGACATTTAGCTGTGTTGTCTACGCTTGTTTAATAAAACTACAAGGATGAGATCCCTTGTTGATTTTTGAACTAAAGCTCTAAAAATATATGATATAAGCCTCTTCCCTAAACCTATTATATAAGTACATGCATTTTTTTAGGATTTAATGAATAAGAGAATGAGTGATACGCAGATATGTATGGACCGCACTAATACTCCATCAAACCCTAAGGTAGTGCGGTTTATGAGGGTATTGCGTAACCTAATACATTTCCAGAATTTGTGGCACTAACTTAACTGTTAATTTTGCCACTCGAGTACCATGGAAGGTGAAATATAGAAGATATGATGGCATAAGCATTTTATGTATAATATGAACATTAGCCGTGCATACGAGCCAACACTTGCTTAAGTATGTTTGCTTACCACCCAGTGTGAGGCAATCTTAAAGTTTCTTAAGTTCTCGTGGGTAATGGAATACCCATTTCCCAAATTGTATTAGTTATTTTTCAAACCAGTAACACTTAGTTGCTAACGTTTTTCATATAATATATGTAGGACTTTCAATTTCTGAGTCGACTTTGGCGGAAGGACAAATAAATGCTATACACACTTAAGCTCAATGCGTTTATTTCTTTTCATACTTTTACTTATATTTGTTGTGTTTTAACGCATATTTAACAATGTCTTCCATTCTCATGACACCAAAAAGGTTGTTTAGATCTATTATATCGATCGAGTCTTGCCGACCAACAACTTTAAACATGACTCGACTCAATCGTAGCATTTTTTATTTGTGTTTTTAAGTGAACCAAAATTGGGGTGTTGTAGAACCAACCCTCTTGGCTTCTCAAGAATGTAAGACATTGCTAAATATAAATGAAAACACATCAAACATATTTAAAAATGCGAAAGAAAACAACAGTGTGTTGAGCACAAGTATGTGTGACATCTATCTGTCCATCTACTAAAGCCGACCCAATGAACATGAACACAAGACCTACAAATATAATAAAGAAAACATCAACAACAAATGTCACTGGTTTAAAAAACTTATACAAACTGGCAAGTGGAAACTGATTTCCACAAGGAAAGAAAAACCATATATACTCTCTATCGGTACACTCAAAGGGCAACTACTAAGGAGCCATCAAGTTGCATATTAGATATAATCTTGAACTAAAATGGTTTTATACCACTCTAAATAAATGCCTCTCTTGGCAATAATAGATCCCACTTTCGGGAAAAAGTACAAATGTAAGCCCTTTCCAAACCTCTATATAACTCCTGGCCAAGAGCACAATGACTGAGTACTCTCAGGCAGTCGTCTTTAGTACCCTTTGATACCACAAGTCTAGACATGCATTATACACAATAATACCCATCTATTTCATGTCTCTCTGGGTGTGAGGAAGCTCAAGATGTAGAGAAGTTTGGATCCCTCAGGAATGGAACAAAATCGAGAGCCCGCTTTGACCTATGTATGCACGGTATATGCGAGGTCAAAAATACCAACTCATGGCTCACTAAAAACTCAAGAAAAACTATATATTGGGCTAAGAAGGGAATCATATAAGTAGGCCCGAAGGCAACAAGAGGTGGATCTACGTTCAAAAATAACACGAGGGATCTCATCCTTGAAAATTATTAATCACGGAAGTAAAAACATGTCTAGATGGCCCATGTTAAGTGGGGTCCGATAAATAGTCACTTAACATGACTTACGATTTGGAAATCAAATCCAAGATAGAATAAAGAGACAAATATGAGAAGAGTCCTGACAAGCTTGTGATCCAAGCTCCAAGCTCATTGGTACATCTACGGCGAGCTTGGACTTTGGGGCCCACATCTATTGCTAAGCAAAAGACTAGCAAAATGAGGCATGTGCAAGCAATAAAGAAATAAATAAATAAATAAAATAAGTCACGCAAGTCAAAGAACAATACTAAAAATAATAGTAGGCAAGTAACATCAAGAAAAATAATAAATAATTAATAACATTTTAAACGCCCAAGAAAATGAATAAATAATTAAATAATGAGTAATAAATAAATAAACAAGTAATAAATAAATAAATAACACATAATTATATAGATGAATAATGTAAAACCCCAACATCGGGTATGGGTTTTACCCGTTTGTAGTTTGCCTGGTTTAAGCCAATTTCAAGTTGGCTCGAGCGAAGCTAGAACAATTTTAAGAATATGAGTATGAGGCTCAGATGGCCATATGAGCTTGTTATGGAGGCTGAGCATGCACATGCATATGATGTTTCAGTTATGATACTAAGCATGATTATCAGTGTGTACATGAGGTATACATTTGATTTTTATGAGTTAGCCACGGTATTAGGCATAGATTTAGGTTGTTGCAGCGGTTAGTAGCCATTTAGGATTTTTAGGGTATCTCATTACATGCATCATAGGGATTTCATATCACCAGATTGTGCCCTTGTGGGCTCGGCCTGATTAAGTTTAGAGTTTTGAGGCTCATTTAGCCTTCTAACCTCAATTTCTGCCTTTAGAGTCACTTTTTGTCTTCAAGTCAGTTTTGACTTTCGATGGTTTCGATCCGAGTTTTCAGTCCATAGGTATAGTGCATATACCCATTTATATTTCAAATATTTCCATTGATTTTCAGAGTTACACCCTTAGTGCCGCGTCCACGTCAACCTTAGTTTTTTATCCGTTTTCGGTAATTCGAGCACCTCTATGTTAATTGTGATGCGTATTCACATGATTTAGTAAGATTGCATGTTATGAATATTTTTCTTTATTTATCATTTTATTTATTTATTTATTTATACATTATTATTTATGTATTTTTATTTATATGATTATCATATATGCTGAATGTTTACATGATTACATATTATTATTAATATTATATTTACTTATGAATATTAATCTTCTTAAGTTTACTAAACTATATATATATATAATTATTTATTTGTTCGTTATGTGTATGTTATTATTTATTTGTATTTAATTATGTATTCTTGTATTCTATGACTATGATATTATTAATATTCATGATTAATGAGTATTAACTATTTGTTTGTTTGTTTGTTTGTTTGTTTGTTTAATTATTATTATTATTATTATTATTATATATATATATTTATATGTTTACTAACATGAGTATATATTGATATTTACTCGTGTTTACCCATATATTTATATAGTATAATTATATTCTTATTATTTTATGATTAGACTAGTGATCATGTTTATGTAGTTATTATTTATCTAATTACTATGAGTGCTTTTTCTTGTTTATTTATTTATTATTTATTATTTATTATATCTTGATTTTCGTGCCTCATGTTTAGTTATAGGTTTGTTAGTACTACTTTTTTTATTATGATGTATTGATGACATGAGCACACACCACGATCATGCATTATATAGAGATGTTAGTATTTTACTTAGTAATGGGTTTTGATGTAGGTTTTAGAATCTAGGCTCATCGTAGATATGTAGATACGCTTGGAGCTTGGACCACAAGTTCGTAGGACTCCCTCTCTGCCTGACTCCTTCCATGTAGAGTTTATTCGTGTTTTAGATGTAGGATGACATTGGCGGTGTTTCGTCACTGGGTCATTTTTACAATATAAACCTCTTCCCTAAACTTACTACATAAGTAGGTTCATTTTTATGGATTTCACTATTAAGAGAGTCTGTTGTATACAGATATGCATGGATCGCATTAGTACTCCTTCAAACCCTAAGGTAGTGCGGTGTATGAGGGTACTGTATAATGCAGCACATTTTGGAATTTGTGACACTAACTTAACTTTTCATTTTGCCACTCGAGTACCGTGGCAGGTGATATAGAATGTGTGAGGGCGTAAGCGTTGTATGTATGAATATGAACATAAATTGTGCATGCGAGCCAACACTTGCTTAAAAATGTTCGCTTACCGCCCAATGTGAGGCATTCTTGAAGTTTTATAAGTTTTAATTGGTAATGAATACCCATTTGCCAGATTGTTTTATTTATTTTTCGGACCATAACATTTGTTACTGATATTTTTTCATATAATATATTTAAGTCTTGCAAATTCAAGGTCGACTTTGGTGGAAGGACAGATAAGCGCTACACATACTTGTGAGCGCATTTATTTCTTTTCTTACTTTTACTTATATTTGATGTCTTTTGACTCATATTTAACAATGTCTTTTATTATCATGATGTCTAGTGGGTTGTTTCAATTTATTTTATTGATTGAGTCTTACCGACCAACAACTTTAAACATGATTCGACTCCATCGTATTGCTTTTAATTGGTTCTTAGGTGAACCAAAAATTGGGGTGTTATAAATAATAAATAGGTGAAATAACTAAAGCACTATTCATGAATAACGATAATAATATAATTAACACTAAATGAATAATATTAACACATACTCCAGTAAGTAAATACATAAATAAATAGATAAATAAATAATTCAATAATTAATAAGTAATTAATAACAATTAATCATGAATAATATTAATATAAATATCAAACATACAAATATACGACTAAACATGAATAAAATTAATATCAACAAATAAATACATCATAAATAATAATTAATAATCATACTAAAAAATATATGAATAACAAGAAATGAATAATAAATAATTAATTAACTAATAAAATAATTAATAAAGAAAATACTCGTAATATCAAAACATGCTAAATAATATGAATATGCATCGAAACTAATATAAAAGGTGTCAAATTATCAAAAATGGCTGAAAAAGGTGAACTTAGTCAACCCGAGCAAGTCAGACTGAGTTTGTAGCACCCTGATTTCGGTTCAATTAAGAACCGAATCAGGAAATGTTACAATCGAGCCGAGTCATATTTAAAATTGTTAGTTGGTAAGGATCGATCGATAAAATAGATCGAAATAATCTGTTTGGTGTCATGAAATTGAAGGCATTGTTAAATACACAAGTCAAACACATCAAATATATGTAAAAGTAAGAAATAAATAAATAAATACACTGAGCTCAAGTGTGTGTAGCGTTTATCTATCCTTCCACCAAAGTCAACTTATGATTTACAAGACCTATATATATTATGTGAAAAACGTCAATAACAATTGTTGCTGGTCTGAAAAATAAATAATACAATCTGGGAAATGAGTAATTAATTGCCCAAGAAAACTTATAAAATTTCAAGATTGCCTCACATTGGGTGGTAAGCAAACATACTTAAACAAGTGTCGGCTCACATACACGGCTTATATTCATATTCATACATACAATGCTCATGCCCTCGCATCTTCCACATTTCACCCACCACAATACTTTAGTAGCAAAAGGAACAGTTAAGTTTGTGCCACAAATTCTAGAAATGTGCTACATTACGTTTTACCCTCATACACCATACTACCTCAGGGTTTGAAGGAGTACTAGTGTGATCCATATATATCTCTATATCACTCACTCTCTTATTTGTGAAATCTATAAAATGTGCGTACTTGTATAATAGGTTTGGAAAGAGGCTTGTATGATATATTTTTGGAGCTTCGGTTTAAAAATGAACAAGGGATCTCATCTTTGTAGTTTTATTAAACATGGGTAAAAATACGGCTAAATAGCCTAAGATCCGAGGGATCTAATAAAACACCGCTAATGTCATCTTACATTTAAAACATGAATAAATTATACACGCATGGAGTCAAGCAGAGAGGGAGAGTCTTACGGACCTAGATGAGTAGAGCTCTGTCTTCTAGTCGGTGAGCTCACCCGCGATACCTAGCATGGAGATGGAATCGAATAAGAATTGTATTACATTGGCATGCAAAACAAGGCAAAGCCTCCACACAATCTCAACAATCATCACTTAATTATTTTAATGAGGTCCTAAGTGAAATGTTAAACCTTATTAGGTAAATTAATTAAGGTTTTGGTTTCATGTTCACTTAGTGTGTTTTAATCAATTCAAGGGTTTTTAATCAAAAGGGCTTACCAAACGATGTTTTGGATGGGCCTAACAATGTCCAAATGGGTTGAAATTTAAATTTATTGTCCCTTACACTCTAAGGTTCATAGTTAAATTTTACCATGGCTGGCCCACGTGCCAATCAAGGGGAACAACGCCCATTAAGCTCGGCCCTAAGGTGCTAAAACAGTGTTCCTGAGCTGCATACCACTTTTGAACTATTGGTTCATGGGCTTCAGGACTCCAAATGGGCTTGGGTTAGTAGGTCTAGTTAGCTAATACATGTAGCTTGAGCCGAGTAAGAGCTAGACCAAATTTACTTTGTAAATGAGTCTAACTGGATTTTACAATTTGGGTCACTGGATGGGCACTTTCTGAAGCTATCTGGACCCTAACAAATTTCAAATTTACAAATACAATTGGGAACTTACCCAAATGACCCCAAAATTTTTCACTGTACTACTAAGACATAGGGTAAGGTGTAGACCAAGTTTTAATTTTAATCCAACATTGTTAACCTATTTTAAGGTAATTTATAACCGGAGTAAAAAACTAGGGTTTTCACTCAACATCTTTACACTATCCGTGTAAACACCTTTAAAACATTCCTAGAAGATTTTTACCCATTCCTAAAATTTACATATTTCAAGTAAAAAATTAGTGAAATATTATATAACTTTACAAGATTTTAATAGTTTAAAATTTGTAGCTTAAAAATAAGACAATTATAGATCATGCTCGTAGTTATAAACACACAGGAATTAGAAGGCGTACTTATGAATAATGTTCATGATTATTTAGTAGTTATAGTCAGATTAAAATTTTACCAAGAACTCAAAAATTACCATGAAAATATAGCATGACATGCATCAATAGATCCTACAAGGTCAAAGAGTAAAAATTGGAGAAATGTGTGTTTATATCACTATAACGGTCCAAGTCACCACCTTTCCTTAATTTGTACGCTCATACATGCAAATTCTAGGGCATGGCTGGTAAAACAACCAACACAAAAGTTGTAGATCTAAATGTTATGAGTGCAACAAAATAAGAATTGTGCAAATGGAGCTTCATAATGGTCAGATATGATTTTTATACTGAAACAGTGCATATCAATGACCTATATGCATTATAAAAATCATATCTATTTATTTTCTTGGCCAAATAAAATAAATGGGTATTCAAAATTCTCATAACATTCATATATATACGATAAAAATGTTCTAAACATAATTTCATCGACTTATGCAAGCAATACACATCAAACAACGAGCAATAGAGGCAGCCCAAACCTAATGCTAACGAGCAAAGACCCAAGCGAGGAGGTCTTTTGATGCATCCAACATCAAAGCCTACCACCCAAGGATGCTAGGAACGTGGAGGGAGTAGCTTAGAGCTCCAAGGAGGAAGAAGAAGGCCAAGGAGAGTAGAATAAAGTGGTTGGAGGTGAGGAGGGAAGGAGAAATGGTGAAGAGGTGAGGGAAGGGATGGATTTTATAAAAAGGGTGGTTGGTTTGGTGATGTCATAGGTATGTGTACCATACCTAAAGAGGTATGGGTTGGCTTTGTGATGTCATAGAGGTATGGGTGCCATACTTATAGAGGTATGGATGTCATTCCTATAGAGGTATAGATGTCATACCTATAGAGGTATGGGTGTCATTCGTATAGAGGTATGGGTGTCATACCTATAGAGGTATTGGTGCCATGCCTATAGATTTATAGGTTGGGTTAGCTAAAGAAGCATGGGTTGGGTTAGTTAAAAGAGGCATGAGTTGGGTTATCTCAAAACCCAAAAACTATGGGGTTAGACACGTGTAAAGATGCCACAACACATAACATAAAACATACAATAGCACTCAACCAAAATATGGAAGGGTGCTAATAGTTTGAGTCATCATCCTCCGCAAGGAAGAGTCTAGGGACGCTGCTGCATCTCATCCTCATGCTCCCAAGTGGCCTCCTCAACACCCTGTTGCGACCAAAGTACCTTCACTAAAGGCACTTCTTTCCTACGGAGAGTCTTCATACAACAATTGAGAATCCACGTAGCCTCCTCTACATAGGAAAGGTTGGGTCGAACGTTGAGCTCCTCATACTGAAGTTGGTGTGATCTGTTGGGCACGTACTTTTTAGCATAGATATGTGGAACACCAGGTGCACTGCTGATAGACTAGGTGAGAGTGCAAGCTCATATGCTACCTCTCCAACACGCCTCAACACCTCAAATGGGAAATGTACCTTGTGCTCAGTTTGTCTTGCCTCCCTAAACGTACTCCTCCTTTTGTTGGTGAAACGGAGGTCCCTATGCCTCTGTTCAGCATAAGACCTCTGTCTATCCTGAGCTGCCAAAAGCCTTTGCCTATTAACTCAACTATCCTTTGGGAGTCCTGAAGCAACTTTGAGCATACTATCAACAATCCACCAAGGTCCATCACACATGACCGCAACAAGTCCTCTAAGCATATGATGATAACACCAGTAAGATAGCAACAAAATAATTTATCAGAATATATGAGAGTGCCAAATTTTTCTTTATTTACTTTAATTAAATTGTAGAATTATTTTTAAACCTAATAACATAGTAGAAAGTGTTAAGGGTAATTTGGGTGGGTTATTAGTTATAGAGCATATCATTAATGTGTATTATAATTTATTATATTTTAATTCCAAGACAACCATTCATTTTTCTCACTGACTATTTATTTTTCTCACTGACCATTCATTTTTCTCATCTGACCATTCATTTTTCTCACCCTGACATCTATATATTCTACACTTCTGTGATTCAGCCATCATCATCCTTCTCACTCAACTTCCTTCTTCTTTTTCTTCATTCCCTCTTCCCCACAATCCTCACTCAAGCCGGCCACAACTTTGTCGTCGTCGCCGTGTGACTGACGATTGGGTATAAAGTTTTATCTGATTTAATTATTTAAAATTTATAATTATTAGCACATCATGCTGGGAATGATTAACTATTGTGATAAATGTCTAATTGTGAAAGAAGTGACGATTTGCATGATTTGATTGATAGTTACTGATCTAATTAAGTAAATTAAATTTGAGCATGCTAATTGAATGCAACATAACTTAGAAAAAATGTAATAAAAATGGGATGAGATATTTTTACATTGCTAATTGTTTGACTATTGTTAGATGATGATAGCATTGTATGTGTGATATTCATGATGAGTTTGATGCATCATTCAGTCAGTGCATGTTAGCTTTTATATTTGATGTGTAGGTACGGAGTATGAGCTCGCCACCTAGGCGCATGGACACGCTTGTAGCTTCTACTAGGTCCGTTAGGATGCGCTTCTTGTTTTATCTCTATACTCCATCGTGTTTCATTTTTACAGGTAAGCGGACGCGTTGAGTGGTGGATTTATTATATCCCATTCCACGCGAGCCATTTAGTCGTGCATTATTTTCCAGATTAATAACTTTCGAGGATGAGATCCCTCGAGTATGTTTTCAAAAATAAGATCCACCACAAGATGCCTTTGAGCCTATATTATATAATTCCCTGGCCAGGCCTATATATATATAGCTTTCGCGTTTTAAGTGAGTGTGTGACAGAGGAAACCGACGACCACGTCTTGAGATAGGGTGTGTGCTTGTCAAAACGGGCTTTGGAAATGGTGAGCGTTCACTCCATTCCTAAGGGATCCTAACAACGCCACCCTTGAGTTCCTTAAACCCAAATAAGTGTGGAGGTTTACAGGTACTGCTATCCAGCGCATGTCTAGACTTGTGGCAAAAAGGGTACTGAAGGAGCATGTCTGAAAGTATTCGGCCTATGTACTCAGGGCCGAGAGTAATACGGAGGATGTAGATGGCTGAGATAAAAGAGAAGGATTTTACCATGAAAAGGGATAGTTTAATAGGCCAAAGAAAGAGAATGTTAAGGAAAGAGAAAGTTATAAAAAGGGGATGCTTCTGCCTGAGGGCGTCGACTCCCATTAATACCCTTGTGAGAGTTCTTAAGGAAGTATATTAGATTTTTATTAAACAAAAGGGTTAGCTCTCCGGTGCCAGTTTGATATTAGTTATTTTCTGAACCGGTAGCACTCGTTACTGATGGTTTTCTATTATTTATGTAGGTGAGAATTTTGAGGACTGAATGAGAATTTTGAGGACTGAACGCTGTCAAGATAGCAGAGGAGTAGTAAAGCCATTACACACATGTACCTACCTCATGTAATGAATGGAAATGATGATTTCCAAGCTGTGTGAATGATAAGATTGTTTTAGATTATTCTATGACATGCTTGAACGTCTAGCCTGTGGAACGAAACTAGAATGAAAGTGAAATAAAAATGTCATGTTTTGGAATTATATTGATATAAATATTTATTATTGTACTTTTAAGAAAGGTTCGGTCCATTTTATTTTATTTTATTTTATTTTATTTAAATATTATTTATTCTCGAACCTGTTTTCACGATTATGTTATTTGTGCACAATCACATATCATGGCATGGATGTAGGGCCACGTTAAAACCCAAGCATCTCATTCATGCATTATATACTTGCACTAACATTTTAAGACACCGAGAGGAGATCCAGGTCGGCTTAACCAAATTAAGTAGTTTGGTGAACGGTTTGGTTGCCGGTGACATTTCCGGGTTGGTTCATAGGTGAACTGGAATGGGGTGTTACAATACGAATTGGTCTAAAGTGCACCAATTTTGTCAACCTATCAACAGTTCCACTCTGATGTGTGACAAAGTCGCCTAGAAGGGGGTAAATGTGTGGCAAAGTCACACGTGATGCAATCCCCCTTCCACTCTTGTGGTGGTAGTGGCTACAACAAACCGCTTAGTTTCTGGTGCTTAATCTTGACCTATTGACAAACAAGACATCGCAATATAGTGTAGAAGACGTCCTTCTTGAGCCCAGGTCACCAATAAGATCGGCACAAGTCGTGATACATCTTCACGGAGCCCGGGCATTGTAAACCTCTAGTGGTGGGCCTCATGAAGAATGTCCTTACTCAATCCGAGAAACTCTGCAACATCTGGCACATATAATCGTCCTCTCATCCAGTACAAACTGTCTGCCTCTCTAACTAACCCAGGATGAGTCCCTTGAAGGAACCTTGCTCTGGCAACTAATCAACTGCTTCTGCCTGTCTGAGATAATCTGTCATAGTCTGACTAATCATCATCCTTGCTAACACTACCAGTAGGTGTTGGTCAGCTACATCCTCTCTCTGGTCCTCATATTGTATAGCCAAAGCTACCAATCTGGTTCCACATACTACTGGCCTCCTACTCGGGGCATTTGCAACCATATTTCCTTACCCGGATGGTAGGCAATGTTAATGTCACAATCCGCCAAGAACTCCAACCATCTGCGTGAAGATGTACTTCAAGCTCTTATGATCGGTAAAGAGCTGGAACGACACTCCATACAGATAGTGTCTCCATATGCGTAGTGTAAATACAACTACTGAAAGCTCTAGGTCGTGGTGAGGTAGTTCTGCTCATATACTTTCAACTGCCAAGAAGCATAGGCCATCACTCTGCCTCTTTGCGTCAGCACATAACCCAGCCCTACACCAGAGGCATCACTGTATACTACAAAATAATCATGGCCATTTGGTAAACTCAACACCAGTGCAGTGGTGAGTTTCTCCTTCAGAGTTTGGAAACTCCACTCACATGCATCGGTCCACACAAAGCGCTCCTCCTTCCTAGTCAACTATGTGAGTGGGGCTACTAGAGAAGAGAAATCTTGTATGAATCTCCGATAATAACTAGCCAATCCTAGAAAACTTCATATCTCTGTGGCAATAGTAGGTCGTTTCCATCTCAATACTGCCTCGACCTTGGTTGGATCCACTGCGAAAAAGACTACCTCAGATAGCCAAAACTCAGACTTGGAGAGCTTTGCATATAGGCGGTGCTCGTGTAAGGTCCACAATGTGATCCTCAAGTATGTCTCGTGCTCCTCTCTAGATCTCGAGTAAATCAGGATGTCATCTACAAATATAATCACAAACTGGTCCAAGTATTGCTAGAACACCTGGTTCATGAGATCCATGAATGTTGTAGGTGCATTTGTTAGCCCGAAAGGCATGACTAAGAACTTGTAGTGCCCATACTGAGTGCTAAAATCTGTCTTCGATGCATCCCTCCTCTTGTATCCTCAACTAATGGTAGCTTGATGGAAGATCAATCTTTGAATTCACAGTGGCTCCTCCAAGTTGATCAAACAAATCATCTACTCGTGGGAGGGGATAACAGTTCTTCACCATAATCTGGTTGAGCATTTTATAGTCGATGCACAACCTCATGCTGCCATCCTTCTTCTTGACGAAGAGAACTGGATTGCGCCAAGGTGAGACGCTTGATCTGATGAAGCCTTGCTCTAGTAGCTCCTGCAACTGAGTCTTGAGCTCCTTGAGCTCAAGCAGTGCTATTCGATATAGTGCCCTAGAGATAGGCCCAATACCAGGGACCAAATCAATAGCAAACTCCACCAGGCACAATATCTCTTCTTTTTCCAGAGATTTTCTGCTGCCACCTCTTTAGCTCGCCACAGGCGAGTCTCCGCCTTGCCCCAGGCCACCAGGCTGGCCCCCCATGACCGCCTCACGGCTGCATTTCTATTCGTACTACTCACAACAACCGGTGCCACCACAGTCACTGCCAACAAGGGAGTTTCTAAATCAGGTTTCCACCGCCACCCTTTCGGGCCATTTTTTGGCTCTGGCAAGCCACCTCTGGCTGATCCAACCACCCACACAACTTCATGTACCGAGATCTCCATTTTAAGACCACCCACAACCACTGCCGTGGCCGCGATCGCTGCCGGCGATGCCACCCCACCCGCGGTGATTGGGCCCTCTTTCAGGCCATTTTCTACCGATTGTCACCACCATCACCTCTGCCTTCATGGCCCAGTCGATCCCAACTAACGACGACCCTAGCCTTGCTGCCGTCAGTGTTTTCTAGTGATAAGCAACGCCCGCGCCAGTGTTTGCGTCCATCTGCTTGAGTTCACCTCCGCCTGGCCATGGCTAAGTCTGCCAGTCCGAACTTGTGTCTACATCCTTCAGTCTAGACCAGCCCAGCCGACCCAGCATAGTAGTGTATTTAACCCAAACCAAGTTGACTCGGCCCAACTCGGTTCGGTTCATCTAAGTTGGCCTGATTCAATCATTTTCAGACTATTTTAGTCCATTCTTGCACCATTTTTGGTAATTCAAAAACCCTTATACTAGTTTAGATGCATATTCACACGATTTAGTATGTTTAAATATTATGATTATTTTCTTTATTTATTATTGTATTTATTTGTTATTATTCATTTCTCTTTTTTATGTATATATTGATTATAATGCATGTTTATATGATTTTTATCATTAATAATGATATATTTACTTATTAATATTAATATTATTTATGTTTACTAAATTTTAGTTATTTTTTATTTATTTATCTAATCGTTTGTTCGCGTGTATGTTATTATTTATTTGTAGTTAGTTATGTATTCTTGTATTATATAACTATGATATTATTATTATTTACGATTAATAAGCATTATCTATTTGTTTATTTGTTTATTTATTGAATTATTATTTATTTATTTCTTTATAATTTTATTTATTTACCAACATTAGTAAACAGGAGCATGTGTGATATTTATTCGTGCTCAGCTGTGTATTTATATAGTATAATTATATTATTATTTGATAATTAGAGTATTATTTATGTTCTTGTATTTATTATTTATCTAATTATCTATGACTACATTTCCTTATTAATTAATTAATTAATTAATTAATTAATATTATTATGTCTCGATTTGTGTGCCAAATGATTAGTTATAGGTTTGCTGGCACTGTTTTCGTTATTAGGATGTCTTGATGATATGAGGATACACCACAAGCATGCATCATATATAGGCATCATGAGTATTTTACTTAGCAGTGGGTTTCGATGTATGTTACGGAGTTCGAGTTCGCTGTAGATGTGTCAATGCGCTTAGAGCTTGGACCACAGGTCCGTAAGACTCACTTTTTACTTGATCTTTGCTTGACTCCTTGCATGTTGAGTTTAAACATGTTTTAGAAGTAGCACAACATCGGTGACATTTTATTGAATCCTTCCAATGCTGGGCCATTTAGCCATGTTTTCTACATATATTTAATAAAACTATAAAGATGAGATCCATTGCTGGTTTTCAAACTGAAGCTCTAAAAATATATGATATAAGCATCTTCCCTAAACCTATTATTTAAAAATGCACATTTTTACAGATTTCACAAATAAGAGAGTGAGCGGCATAGAGATATGTATGGACCGCACGAGTACTCTTTCAAACCCTGAGGTACTGTGGTGTATGATGACATTGCATTACACAGCACATTTTCGGAATTTATAGCACTAACTTAACCATTCCTTTTGCCACTCGAATACCATGGTGGGTGTATATGGAATATGTGAGGGCGTAAACGTTGTATGTATGAATATACATATTAGCCGTGCATACACGCCAGCACTTGTTTAAATATATTTGCTTACCACCCAGTGTGAAGCAATTCTGAAGTTTCGTAAATTTTTGTGGGTAATGGAATACCCATTTGCTAGTTTGTATTGGTTATTTTTTGAACCAGCAATACTCGTTACTGACGTTTTTCATATATATATGTAGGTATTACAATCTTGAGTCGACTTTGGTGGGAGGACAGATAAGCACTACACACACTTGAGCTCAATGTAGTCATTTTCGTTCTTACTTTTATTTATATTTCATGAGTTTTGATACATATTTAATAATGTCTTCCATTCTCATAACACCAAGAAGGTTGTTTCGATCTATTTTATTGATCAAGTCTTACCGACTAACAATTTTAAACATGACTCGACTTGATCGTAATATTTCTGATTCAGTTCTTAGGTGAATAAAAATTGGGGTGTTACAGGGAAGCTATCTGGGTGGTCAGATCCGCCGGAGGTGGCTTGTTGGTGTTGGAAAATGGCTTGAATGTTTGCAGCGACAGTGAAACACCAACAGACAAAAGCCATTGTCGACAGCGACTATGGCGGCGACAGTGGTGGTGACTGGTATGGGATGTTAACTGGCCACCAAGCAATCATAGTGGTGCTGACCCAATGGCTAGGGTAGGGCCAGAGACTTGCCGACGGCAAGTTGAAGTGGCAGCAACGCCTAGGGGTGGGCAGGGACGTCTGAATTACCGAGTCCGACCGAAGTCCAAAGTATGTCCGACCAAATTTGGCCGACTAAATTCGACTGAATAAAAACAAACCAAACATTGACATTTCTTTGTCCGACCGAATGACCGACCTAGTGTCCGATATTTTTTATCAATAACATAATACCTTCAACATTTGTAAGGGTAATATTATGTTCTATGAAAATTACAAATTATAATAAATAGTAAAATTAATTAAATTACTACATAAATTTGATATTTAATATTTAAAATAACCTAAAATTACTTACATTGAAAAAAAATCCAAACTTTGGTTCAAAAAATCGCATCATAACAAACAAAAAAAAACTACCAAATGCAACATATTAACATTGATAAACATCCCATCATCACAATTCACAAAATCAACTAAGATTTCGGAAATCTTCACGAGATCAGTTTTTTATTTTATTTTATTTATAAATAGATGATTCAAGCCTCGACTAATATTTAATTTCCATAGCATTAGCATTATTTTGAAGAGTAGGAATTAGATATTATTGTTGTGCCGTTCATGGATAGCTATGATCTTGTGGTCTTAAAAACCATTGCTATATGTGAATATGGGGTGAGATAACTTTATCTACAATGTCAAGTTTAGATTGTAAGGACTCTTATGGCTTAAAAACTTACTTTTCATCTTTCTTTCTCAGGTTTGAGCTGTATCTGCAAGGTACATAATGAAATGCAATGATGATACATTTGGAAACATAAATTATTACCACAAGCCCTTGCGTTATGAGAAATGGGCTGTAACTTATGAGGTATAATACTCTAGTCCGGTTAAATTCTTGTTTATGCCTGTTATACTGTGGTTTCATTTCACTCTCACTAGTGTAGTGATGGATCATTGTCAGTTCATTGCTCTGGTAGTATATATGCTTGCTCAACTGATAATGTTTGGACTTAACAGTTTATTGCCATGACAACCTGTTTCATTGTAGAACGAGAAGTTACAACTTAACAACTCTGGCGTTTTTATCATTCTTAAAGCTAGACTGTACATAAGTCTTTTTTTAGCATAATTAGATGCCTACCTTTTTAGAGTGGAAAAAAAAGGTCTTAAAACTTCGTGGGACTTTTGCTATATTTTCTGGTGGCTATTTGACTACTTTTCTTGCCCTTGATTCAATATAGGAATGGCCTGAAGAAGACTATCCTCCCTATGCAAATGGTCCTGGCTACATTGTCTCAGCAGATGTTGCAAGGTTCGTGGTGTCTTGAGTTTGAGAAGAACACTCTTCGGGTAAATATTCCACTCGATACTTGCCTTGTTCCCTGTCTGCTAATGCTTAAAACCATCATAACCTGCTAATACCGCTTGCCTACCACCTTCTCAAGATGGAAGATGTAAGCAAGGGCATCTGGTTGAGAAGTTCAACAGTACAAATCCAGCCCAACACGTTCACGAACTAAAGTTCTACCAAGTTGGTTGCTTAGATGATTATTTCACTGCTCATTACCAGTCACGGAGACAGATGATGTGCATGTGGGTCAAGCTACGGTTAGGAAAGCCTCAATGTTGCAACATGAGAGCAATTCTAGTGAATAATGCGGTGAAAATTTGGGCTAGAAGCCCCCTGTTTGTAAAGTTTTCAATGGGGGCTTGCCTTTGCCCCCCTTCCAAGTCATTCATTGTTGCCTATCTCATCCTCACTCCTCTGCAAACTTCTACTTGCAGAAAGCTACTAACACAGATGAAAAAGTAAAATCTATTGTGGGCTTTACTTTGCCATCTCTGTTCTGGAAAAAAAAATGAAAGTTATGATCAGAAAAAAGATAAAGCAATGGTGAAACAAAAAATGGAAATAGAGAGTGAAGAGAACGAACTTGATCCTTATCTCTACTGCCAGACCATGTCAAGAAGATTACGTAGAAAATAAACATGTATGCGACCTTCAACTTGTACATGGGTACATCAAGCACATTGTCAATATCCATTTGAGTGCTTGCTTGGAAGGTAACCAACCATGACGAACCATTTTTCTGCCTCATCCTTACTAGACTAATTTCTGGAGCTAATAAAGCCAATTGTTTTTTATGATAAGACTACACTGCTATGCTTCTTAATACTTTTCTCTGGATACTTGTTAAGTTAGCTACCCTTTAATGATTTATGTCATCCACGCCGCGCCACCGCGCTGTGCAGCGGCAGCAGCGACTGCGCGCCCCTCAGCTCCGCCTGCAACCTACACCAACAAAAGGAACCTCCACCGATCATCACCATCGCCACCAACAAATCACCTCATACAATCGAAATCCAAACAAGGTAGACCAACCTGGGTAAGGACGAGAAGCGCCAGGATGTGGTCGCGGCGGCAGAGATCGGGAGGCGGATTTGAGGGAGGAAAGCGCCGACCGAGCGAATAGGCGGCGGCCGGCGGAGCTGGCCATCGGCGGCAGAGGGTCGGCGCCGGCGACGAGGGTTTTGGGATTACGCCGGTGGAGGAGCAGCGCCGGCCAAAAGAGGGGGTTTATCAGGCGGCACGCAGAGCGGCGGAGGTGGTACGCACGGCCACGGCGGCGGAGGCGTTATGCTGGCGACGGCGGAGGGGGTTTATCAAGCGGCGTGTAGGGTGGCGGAGCGGGTACGCAGGCGGCGGCGACGGAGGGGGTATGCAGGCGGCGACGGGCGGCGCCGGAAGGGGACGCAGGCGGCTCACAGGGCGGCGAAGGGGTTGCACCGGTGGCGCTTCCTCTCAAACTCCTTCCTCTCTGATTTCTAATATATATAGACAACAAAACCAGTGGGCTTTTTTAGACATTAAACAATTAAAGAATATGCAAGAAGTTCTAGTGATCTTGTGGACGTGATTCAAGTCTCAGAGAATATATGTCTCCGTATTAGAGTTTGGAAGATGTGTCAACAACTTGATCGGCTACCAATCAAACTAGGGCACAAAAAAATAGGTAAATTGGGCGATCAGATAGCATGTAAAAGATTGATCAAATACTGAAAACTAAAAATTAAGGTTTCCATGAGTTCGTATTAATCGAGGGGAGCTTAGATTTGGACATGAAACGTGAACATCACTCAAGGAGATTGGAAAGACTTTGTATGGTCATGCGGGCGTGGGATTTAGAAGCTCTCAAATTGATCAACAGGAGCATTCGACAGCCAAATGTTGTGAGGAATAAAATGTGCTTGTTGGATGAACAAAAGTCAACTTTTACTTTTCCGATCAACGGTGGAAATTGGCAACCATTTGCTATAAATAGAGCCTTTGGAGAAGGTTTTAAAAAATGAGGATTGTGAATGAGGGTGATGAAGCATTGAGGCATTCGGATCAAGTAGTGCAACAAGATTAAAGAGGATATTCAAAGTGCAATAGAGCTTAGAGATAGGCCATTGTGTAAAAGCTATTTTGAGTGTTTGTAAGAAGGTCAAAGGTATGATCTTTTGTGAGGAAAATCTTATAAACTCTTAGGGAGTTTGGAGTGTGATAAAGCCTTCACCGTTTCGTGTGGATTGTGTAGGAAAATCTAGCTTCGGTCGGAGTTGCTCCAAGGTATTGGAGTTATGCTGCTAGGTATATGAGTGATGTTAGTTGTTTCAAGAATGGTGGAAAAGACTTATAAGAAACTAATGTGCTTGTTACTTCAACTCGATGGAAAGAGCTTGTAAAAGAACAAGTGGTTGGTTGTAAGTGTATAAGTGTTTATCATAATGAAGCTAAAAGACTTACCCAACCGAAGTACTCGTGGGCTATGAGAGAGAAGTAGCAGTTTTATAAACGTTTTTAAAAACTCTTTGTGTCTCTATTGTTTGATTTCTTTTCCCTACACTCTTTATTTTGCCTTGTTTATTATGTTTTGACATATTGCCTAATTGATATGCATCTAAGGTATTTGTTTAATTGTCTCACACAAAACCCTTGTGTTTGACAAGTTTGCTTGAAGGATTTGTGTGAGATATTCTCTTCAAACTTATTTACTTGTATGCTTTGATCAAATTTGTGAACACTTGTGAAAGTTTTTTGATAGAATTCAGCATTACCAATTATTGCTCATTATATGTTTGATTAAATTCCACACTAAATAACTTGAATAGTTATTACAATTTAGGATACATGGGCATACTAATTTGTATGTGAGTATTGTTTTGTTTAGTCACTATCCACACTAGGACCCTATAAGTGGTATAAGAGCTTTGGTTAGGCAGAGATAAGTTTCTACTAAGTTTTCTAATTGTTTTTGGCAAGTGAACAATGGACAAAATGATAAAGGCTTTGGAAGGGCAGTCAACCACGAGACCTTCATTCTTCAATAGTTCCAACTATGCTTATTGGAAAATAAGAATGATGATCTTCCTTACCTTTGGTGATTTTGATCTTTGTCAAATTATCTTATATGGATACATAGATCCCACCTCCAAAAGACATGCTTGGGATGATAAGGCCAAGAAGGCAATGAATGCCTTGTTTTGTGCTCTTAGTGAAATCAAGAACACAAGGGTTTCAAGGTGTCTCATGGCTCAAGAAACTTCACAACTCATTGAAGTTACACATGAGAGGACATCACAAGTGAAAGAGTCCAAGATTAACCACCTCACCTTTCAATATGAAGCATTTAAAATGGAAGAATAAGAAACCATCAACATCATGTATAGCAGGTTCAATAACATCATTGTAGACCTACAAAATCTTGGCAAGAAATTGGAGTCAAATGAGCTTAATGGGAAGTTGTTGGCATCTCTACCTATTGAATGGAGACTTAAGGTAATGGCTATGGAAAAAGTAAAGAATTTGACGATCATCACCAAGGTGAAGTTAATTGTATTACTCATCACACACGAGCACACCCTAGAATGATACAAGAAGAAACAGGAGATAACCAAGAAAAAGAAGGACTTGGCCTTTCAAACACTTTTGGATTGTGGAAATAATGTTGATGAAGAAGGTTATATGGCTTTCATAGGAAATTCAAGAAATTCATAGGAGAAAGGCTATTTCATCGAAGAAGTTTGATAAAAAGAATGAAAAGGAAAAGAAGAGAAGAGAAGCAAGGTGCGATGGTATGAGTGCAAAGAATATGGACACATGTAGTATGATAGTCCGAATATGGAGAAGGAAAAAAGAAAAAGCATCAAAGGAAATAAAGTGTTCAAAGCTAACATTGATAGTGATTATAAAACTTGTGACTCAAGACAGAGTTTCATGTTAGCAAACAAGTCAGCGCAGCTGTTGGTTCAAGTCAAATCAATTTCATGACACGTATATTGAGCCGATGCCAACCATGTGTTATGAGTAATGATGGTCAAGTATACCCGAGTATATGATGACAACGTCAAAAAAGTGATAAGGAATGAGCTATCAGAGTATATGACAGTATGCCAGTTATTTTATTACATATATTTAATCGTAGAATTATTTTTAGGCCGAATAACACATTAGGGTACGGTATATAAAACTTTTGGTGGGCTATTAGTTATAGAACATGTCATTTTAATGTTATTGAGTATATTATATTTTATGGAATCTTTTCATATTTGTCTTTATTTTTTTAGAATTTATTTGGAGTTACTTATTATTTTTACCTCAAGTCGGAGTCGTGTCAACTTTTAATTACAAAATCGCCACCCAACCCTTCACCCCGACGTCTTCCCTTCTCTTCCCAATCACCGCCCGACGCTGCCTCCACCCGCTTCACCGCCGCCAATCAACACTGTTTAACCCACCAGAGCGCCACCAAGCAGCCCCTCACCATCGTAATCGTCGCGTGGACTCAAAGACGCACTAACTCTACACCCTCGCGCAGCACCCCGATGCCAATTTTGCAGCTGGTCACGCTGCTCTACTACGGCCATGCCATCATTGCCTTCCCCTTCGACCCAAACGCCCTTCCCTCCTCGTGCATTGCCGCCGAGACCGGCCAAGGGCAGATTGGATAAGCTGACCAACCTACAATCATCGCTAGCAACCATCACCGCAAGTATCAGCCTTGCCACCATAGTAGTTGCATCGAGCTTGTCGAGCTAGTGCCGACCCACAACCCGATCACCTCGCTGAAAAGTCGACAAAAATTGCCAAAAAATCGCCATAAAATCCCCTAAAAGCCGCCGAAAAACCAGATTTGCTGGAATTTGCCCAAAATCGTCAAATTTTTGCCAAATTCCTCCAGCCAAACTCGATCAAACTTCAGACGCCGCCAGGTGCCAAATTTGAGTCTATATCACGCTATAAACCCTAATCGTCGTTGATTGCTGACAACACTAGGTATAATTACTTTCGACTTAATTAATTAAAATGGATAATTATTAGCATGACATGTCAAGATTTGATTGATTGACATAGTAAAATATTTTTATTGTAAATAAAAATAAATTTGTGTGATTTGAATGATATGAAAAAAATGCTAATGAACTGATTACCTAAATTAAGTAAAATTTCTAATTAACTGTAATGTAATTTAGAAAATCATGATGTGGATTGATGTGAGTGCTTGGATATGAGTATATTATTTAAGATGTGTGAATGCATCATTCGGATAGTGGGCGTTAGCTTTTAGATTTGATGTGTAGGTATGAAGTAGGAGCCTAAGCGTGTGGACATGATTAGAGCTTCTACTAGGTCCATTTAGGACTAACTTCTGGTTTGATCCTCTTACTCTATTGTGTTTTAATTTAATAGGTAATTGTATGTGCTCAAAGGTGGATTTATCGTATCCCATTCGACACCGGTCATTTAGTAGTACAAATTTCTAGATTAACCCTCAAGAATGAAATTCTTCAAGTTTGTTTTAGAAAACTTAGATCTAGATTATGATGCATTAGGCCCACTATATTATAATCCTTAACCAGACCTATGTATATATAGTTTTCTCAATTTTTAGATGAGATGTGATATAAGGAAAAGTAGACACACGTGCACCGCAAGCAATTGCACATGCCAGTCAAAGTGGGCTCTAGATTGGTGAGTGGGTCATTACATTCCCGAGGGATCTTAACAACTCCACCTTTTGAATTCCTCAAATGTGGAGAAGTGTAGAGGATTACAAGTACTACAATGCAACGCATGTTTAGACTTGTGGATTCAAAAAGTGTTGAGGAGTATGCCTTAAAGTACTTGACCTCTGTGCTCAGGACCAGAAGTTATACAGGGGAAGTAGAGGGCATTAGCATAATTTATTTTCTCGAACGTGGGATAGTTTGAAAATATAGAGGCATATGACTGGTCAGAATGGGATGCTATCAATCTGAGGCTGACGGCTCTTGATTAGAGCCCTTATGAGAGATTATATTGCAGAAGTATATAATTGATTTCATTTAACAAGAGAGTTAGCTCTCTTATGTGAGTTTGGTTATTAGTTATTTTTGGACCAGTAATACTCATTACTAACACTTTCATATTATATATGTAAGTGAGAACTTGAATGACTAAGCGTTGTTGGGACTACGAAAGAGTAGCAATGCAACATGTGCACATGTACCTGCCTATTGGAATGAAAATTGTGGTGTGATGAATTGTTGTGAATTATGAAGATAAAATGCTATAATGTTTTATTGTAGGAATGTTGTTAGAAAATCATATAATATTTTGGGTGTGATTATTATTGTCAATAAAACTAAACAGGCTGAGGAATAGAGTTAAGACTTAGCTTAGAGAAAAAATAAAAATAGTTATAATGTGAATGTTGTGTAAAAGTACAATGTTTTGGGCATTATTTTACGCTTTATCTATAGATATATATTCTAGGGGAACGCTACAATGCGCTGCCCCATTTTGGCAGCGCTGCCATCATGGGCCGCTGGATCGAATCTAGTAGCCCACATCCCCCAGCCCGACCTACAGCACCCCCCCCCAATTGGGGCCCAACCCGCCCTCCCTCCCACCCGCCCACTCGACCCACCCTCCCGACTAGCCCTCCCTCCCGCCCACAAGCTCGCCCTCCCTCCCGCCCCCAGAAGTTATACAGGGGAAGTAGAGAGCATTAGCATAATTTATTTTCTCGAACGTGGGATAGTTTGAAAATATAGAGGCATATGACTGGTCAGAATGGGATGCTATCAATCTGAGGCTGACGGCTCTTGATTAGAGCCCTTATGAGAGATTATATTGCAGAAGTATATAATTGATTTCATTTAACAAGAGAGTTAGCTCTCTTATGTGAGTTTGGTTATTAGTTATTTTTGGACCAGTAATACTCATTACTAACACTTTCATATTATATATGTAAGTGAGAACTTGAATGACTAAGCGTTGTTGGGACTACGAAAGAGTAGCAATGCAACATGTGCACATGTACCTGCCTATTGGAATGAAAATTGTGGTGTGATGAATTGTTGTGAATTATGAAGATAAAATGCTATAATGTTTTATTGTAGGAATGTTGTTAGAAAATCATATAATATTTTGGGTGTGATTATTATTGTTAATAAAACTAAACAGGCTGAGGAATAGAGTTAAGACTTAGCTTAAAGAAAAAAATAAAAATAGTTATAATGTGAATGTTGTGTAAAAGTACAATGTTTTGGGCATTATTTTACGCTTTTATCGATAGATATATATTCTAGGGGAACGCTACAATGCGCTGCCCCATTTTGGCAGCGCTGCCATCATGGGCCGCTGGATCGAATCTAGTAGCCCACATCCCCCAGCCCGACCTACAGCACCCCCCCATTGGGGCCCAACCCGCCCTCCCTCCCACCCGCCCACTCGACCCACCCTCCCGACTAGCCCTTCCTCCCGCCCACAAGCCCGCCCTCCCTCCCGCCCACAAGCCCGCCCCTCCCTCCCTCCCACCCACCCTCCCTCCCGCCCTCCCACATCCCCCCGCTAACACCACCTAGCACCCACCCCCCCCCCGACCCCAGCCACCACCCCCTACCCCCCACCAGCAGCACCCGGCCCCTCCCCTGCCACCGCCCCCTACCCATACCCCCGTCGACGCCCGCGGCCACCAACCCCTGCCGCCAGGCCCTATCCCCAACCCCCTACTGCCACCCCCCACCCCTCTGCACCCCCCCCCTCCCCACTAGAGCCACTTGCCCCATACCCATACCCCTGTCGACGCCCGCGGCCCCCACCCCCCTACCGCGGCCCGCCTCCCCCTTCACGTGCCAACCTCGTTACGTTGAGGATAAAAAAATTTAATAGGCTTTAGTGACGGCATTTATAATCATCTGTTAAATTAATGAGTGAATTTATAAAACAATGAAATTAAAAATTTTGGGACATAATGGTTGCCTTGATTTCTTGTACTTATGTTTCTATTGGTGTAAAAAATTTTATGTGATTATTTGCCATATTTTGTTTTTAAATATGTAAGCAGAAAAATGTTTTATCTGAAAGTGGAGCCTATTCAGGAGCATCGATGCGGTGATGGCGAATCTCAAAGTAGTGACACAAAATGACTATGATAGCTTTAAATCTAGGACTGTATAATCTTAGTGATTTGTAACTTGTTTCCATGAATTGTTATTGATTTAATAAAACTTGACAAATTTGTAACTTGTAAGTTTGTACTTGTATTCATCAAGTGGAAGAAAGTTAAATGAGATGGCTCTCATGTGTTTTGATTCTAATGTGTTTCCGACTTCATCAACATATTTTAAATGTTATCAGAATATATAAGAGTCTACCATATTTTTTAATATATAGTTGATCAAAAATTAATTTTACAACTGTTTACCAAGTTAGGATGCATTATTTCAGAATATTGACTCGAGTCGGGACCGAGTCAAGTATTTATTAACTTGCCTCGAGTCAAGATTGACTTGACTTGAGTAAATATACGCTACAGTGCGCTGCATTTCCATGCAATGCACTGTAGCATTTTCATATATATATATATATATAGATTTTCTATGGTGTGCGCTGCATGGTTTTGCAGTGCACCATACGCTGCACTAACAAGAGCCGCTGGATCAAAATCCAGTGGCTCTCGTTCAATCCACCCACCCACCTTCGGATGGACCTGCATACCCGCCCGCCGGATCCGCCCGACCCACCGGACCCGCCCCTCCCGCTCACGACCACCCCGCCCCGCCCCACCGCACCACAGCACACCGCCGTGGTGCACCCCCCCTCGGTCCACCACCCTCCTCCCCCCGCCCGGACATCGCCCGCCGCCGCAGCTGCAACACCAACCCCCGTCCACCACCGCCGATTCTCGGCCCCCTGCACTCCGCCATCGCCTGATTCCGCTGAGGGCGGAGGGGGTGGCGGGGGGGTGCCCGCTGGGGGCGGGGGCCGCGGAATCGGGTGATGGCAGAGTGCGAGGGGCTGGGAATCGGCGGTGGCAGAGAGGGGGGCTTGGTGTTGTAGCCGCGGCGGCGGGCTACAGCCGAGCAGGGGAGGAGGGTGGTGGACAAGGGCACCGGCTGGGAGCGGGATGTAAAACCTACGACTCGAGTCAAGGTTTTATATTCAGAACCGGTCGGTTCGACTGTTATTTTCGAGTCGAGTCAGATTCAGAACACGTGTACTGAGCCGACGCCAGTCGCGTGTATGAGCTATGAGGGTCATGCGTATCCAAGTATATGATGATAACGTCATGAACACAACAGAACAGAATGAGTTATCAGAATATATGAGAGTATACCAATTATTTTTTTATTATTTTTATATATAGTGGATCGTAGAATTAGTTTTAGGCCGTTTACCCCATTAGGATGCGTTACGGGCAGTTTGGGTGGATTGATAGCTCTAGAGCATATCATTATGATGTTTTGGTGTTTGTTTGATTTTATGGGATTCTTTTCGATTTTTACGGAATTTTTTAAGGATTTACGGAGACTTAATTAATATTCTTGACTCGAGCCGGAGACGAGTCAAGTAATATTTACAAGTTTGCCACCAGCCTTTTTCTTCCTCTCCCGACCTTTCCTTTCTTCTTTCCCAAACCCTAGCCACGCCACCCTCCGCTTGTCTCGCCACCGCTGTCGACACCGCCCGGCCGCCGATCGATGCTGTCTAGCCCCGCCACGGCGTCGCCGTGCTGCCTTGACCAGACCCGGCCACCATTCGGCCTCAACGACACCGGACTGCCGTGAATAGCGTTGTGCCCGTGTTGTGCTTCCATCGCCTATCGCATCGTCGGCGACCATCACCGCCGTGATCGAGTGGTCACCTTAACGTCTTCGACCAACCCTCGACCCTCCCTGACCGGAGCGGAGCCTATCGCAGCTCGGGCCTGCCGGATCTAGCCACCCACCGCCGCCGCCTCTGTTTTAGCCATTTTTCGGCGAGCCACCGCCTCGGCCGACCACGTCGACATCGTGGATGTATCGGGATAGCCGAGCTGGTTCCAATGGTACCCAATACGACCACTTTCCGATCAGTAGACGCCGCCGGCGACTATCGCCGGAAAATTGCCGGAAAACTACTAAAACCTGCCGAAAAATCAAATTTGCTGGAATTCACCGGATCTTCCGAGGAGTTCATCCAGTTGAACCCGATCGAACTTCGGACGCCGACGAGCGCTGAATTCGAGCTCCGAGATGCACGACGAAACCCTAGCCATCGCCGATTGCCGATGACGTGAGGTATAATTACCTCCGATTTAATTATTTAAAATTAATGATGATTGTTAGCATAGCATGCTAGAATTGAGTAGTTGTCATGATGAATGCCAGACTATGAATGAAGTAAAGATGTGCATAATGTGATTAACAGATAATGAAGGTTAAGTGATCTAATGAAGTAAAGTAAATTTGAGCATGATAATCAAGTATAACGTAACTTAGGAAATATAATAAAATTTGTGTTAATAAGATAAGTTGGAATTAATTTCACATTTATAATTGTTGATTGTTATGGTTGATGTTGTATTGTGAGTGTGTTTGATCATGAGCGAGTTTGATTCATCATTTAGTTAGCGGGCGTTAGTATTTAGTTTTAATGTGTAGGTACGGAGTAGGAGCTCACCGCATAGGCGCGATGATGCGCTTGGAGCTTCTACCAGGTCCGTTTAGGACTCGACTCTGTTTTTACTCTTTTCTATTGTATGTTTGATTTAATGCTTGCAGGGCGGGTTAAGTAGCGTTTTATCGGATCCCACTTAACTCGGGCCATCTAGCCGAACAGATTTCCGGATTAATAACCCCTCGAGGATGATTTCGAAAACAAGATCCACCACAAGTTGCCTTCAGGCCTATTATATAAATCCCTACCCAGCCCTATATATGTATGTAGTTTTCGCGTTTTCAGTGAGACGAGAGATGGAGAAACCGACTGCACGTACCATGAGCGGATGCCGTGATAGTCAAAGCGGGCTCTGGATTAGTGCCAGCGGACTGTTCCATTCCCGAGGGATCCTGACAACTCCGCGTTTGAGTTCCTCACACCCAGAGAACGTGGAGGTTTACAGGTACTGTTTAGTACAGCGCATGTCCAGACTTGTGGTTCAAAGGGTACTAAAGGCGACTGCCTGAGAGTACTCGGCCTTCGTGCTCAAGGCCAAGAGAAATATGGAGGTAAGGAGAGGGCTTAGGATTTGAGACCAGAAAATGAAGCAAGAAAATGCCGAGAGCGGCATCAGCAGCAGCAGATCAGTAAGTTCGGGATGCTATCGGGTCTACAACCCAGTGGCTCCTCAGTAGTGCCCTTCAGAGTGTTCACGTGGAGTATATGATGTTTTCTTTCATATGAGAGTTTGCTCTCATAGCCAGCTTGTTATAGTTATTTTATTTTTCGGACCAGTAACACTTGTTACTGACGTGTTTTTATACTATATGTAGGTAATAATTACGAGTTGGAGGAGCCAGCTTGGACGGAGGAGCACTGTTGTCGCTTGCACACATGTCAGTCGATAGAGTGGTTAATATTTTATTTATGATGCTATTATATTGTGAATGTTGTGAAATGCTAAGACATGGTATGATATGATTGAATGTTATGAGATGATGATAAGATATGATGATGTGACATGATTGAATGCTAAGACACGATGACAGAATGTGAAACATGAATAGATTGCGCAGCAGGAGCGTGGTGGGTTGAGACCCAAGCTTTAGAGCAAGTAAACAGTATATCAGATTGTGTGAATGAAGTTGCGTGATATATAGATACATGTTTACATATATGTTTATATATAGTATTTTGACAGGGTGACCCTAATTGCACTTTTAGGGGAAATTCTGTCCGTTTTATTTCAGAATTTTCATCGATTTTGATCGTAATTGTGATGGTGTGTAATTTAGTTTGCATGTCATCCATGTAGTATCATGTTAGGATTCTGTGCATTCATCCATGCATGATGAGTAATATCTTCATCTTAAG
Source organism: Piper betle (assembly GCA_033002965.1). Taxonomy (NCBI): domain Eukaryota; kingdom Viridiplantae; phylum Streptophyta; class Magnoliopsida; order Piperales; family Piperaceae; genus Piper; species Piper betle. The sequence goes on from JAURVB010000729.1 coordinate 51,924, forward strand.
ATGCCGTGATTAGATCCGCGTGAGTTGGGTTCGGGTTAGCCAACCTAACCGGGGCCTGTAACATGCCGGTTCGATTCACGAGCATGGACTAGATTTGGGGTGTTACACGGGGGTAGGGGGCACCAACGCGGCGGGCGGCGGTGCAGTGGCACGGTGGGGCGGGGCGATTGCAGGCGGGAGGGGCAAGAGGAGCAGGCGGGCAGGCGGGTCTATCCTAAGGTGGGTGGGTGGATTGAACGAGAGCCGCTAGATTTTGATCCAGCGGCTCTCGTTAGTGCAGCGTATGATGCGCTGCAAAACCATATATATATATATATATAATATTTGTTGTTAACAAGGTGATCCCTATTGCAAATTTAGGAGAGACTATCTATTTTGTTTTAAAATTTTATTTTTTTTAAACTTTTAATGAGTTTGCTTGTTTTGAATATGAATTGCATTTATACCATTCATCTAAAACAACGTTAGAATCTAAACATCTCATCCATGCATTGAATGTTTGCATCATCATCTTGAGACACCGAGGATAGATCCAAGTCTGCTTGACCAAATTAAGTAGATTAGCAAATGGTTCGATCGTCAGTAGTATTTTCGATTCAGTTCGCTGGTAATCCGAATTGGGGTGTTACAATGATGATGAGGACAAAGAAATTGAATAAGCAGTTAGTGAATTTTGTTTCCTAACTATTGAAGAAGATGATGATGAAAACAATGATAATCTTCAACAAGAATGATGATGAGGACAAAGAAATTGAATAAGCAGTTAGTGAATTTTGTTTCCTAACTATTGAAGAAGATGATGATGAAAACAATGATAATCTTCAACAAGCCTTTAAAGTCCTCTATAAGGACTCAATCATGTTGGCCAAGAAGAATATGAAACTAAAAAACATGATGGAAACCATGGCCAAAGATAACAAGGAACTAAGAAATAAAGTGACTTACATGGAAAGGGATCTTAAGCAAACTACCTCAATCAACAAGGACCTCGAATAGGAGCTCAAGAACAAAAATAAGGAGATGCTCAAACTAATTGTTGGATCATAAAATTCTCCAATATACTACTTCACCATTAGAGCCCCCTTTGCAAGCTGGAACTAGGTGGTGTTCATCATCAAGGGAAGTTCAACTAGCCACTCACATTTGTCAAAACCTCCACCTCAACTCAAGAGGATGTTGCACAAAAGAAAGAAATTCTAAAATCAAAAAGAGAAAGCTAAGGAGAGAGCCTCAACAAGCAAAATCACACCAACCAAGGATGGTATGTCACTATTGTGGGAGACATGGGCACCACAAGGTAAGATGTCGTCAAAGGTAACGGTTGAACTTGGTTTGAGTGTGTGGAATCCAAAATGATATGTTTTCAAATACTCTTATATTTCCTCACCTATTGAAATTCGGTGATTTTTGTGCTTTGGTTTTCAAATATTTTTATAAGGGATTAAATAAAATAAATCAATAAAAAGATTTTGATTTCTAAATTTGGACTTATACAACTCTTCATTATTGTAGCTTCATTGAGGACACAATAAAGAGAAAATTAGTTTGATTTTTCAAAATGATTTTATAATTAAGAAAGGTGTTTCAAATTGGTCGATAAATGACATAATGTCTACTTTCAATCAAAGCTAAAGAATATGAAATTGGTCTTTAATAATGATTATTTCAGGAATATTTGAACTAAATATATGGTATCTCTTGTAACACTCGATTAAAAAAAGATCAGGGCTACCAATTATGCCAAATTAGGGTAAAAATGAAGTGATCAGGTGTCGAACAAAAACCGAGCACACCTTTCAACATATCATTCGGATTCCAAACAAACACCCTGATGAGAATTTTTAATAGAAACCCTAAGGCTGGCCAAAGAGTTTATCACCGGATAGCATCGCCGCCAATTGCACCACCACTGAAATTGTCGTTAGTACCACCACTAAAATTGTCTTTAGTCTGTAGTCAGCACCGGTGTCGAATTGTGTTGTTAACACCAAGGAAAGCGTCATCAGCACGGTCAAATTAGAGAGAAGAGTTGCCAATGCCAACTTGAACTTAGCCGTAAGTCGAAGAAAGGTTTTCTCAATCAAATATGGTTTTGGTAACAATCTTGGCAACTCTACATGTGATATTGAGTTGTTCTTGTACAATATGCTTTGATTTTCAGCTCGGGTAAATTTATTTTTTGTGTTTGGTGCCAATTGTTGGAAAAGATGGGTTTCAGCTTGCTTTTTATTTCTATTGCTATGATGGCCACTGGAGGAAGCTCCGAAGATGATATCAGTGAAGGGAGCTCATCACGAACTCACTCCAAAAGGCCGATGAAAGCCCCTCGTCGAGTTGGACGAGGAAGCATTACGGAGAAAAATTATAGGTTGAAGCTTGAAGACTTTCAAGCAAGGACACCTATATGTGAATCACATGTGGATATTGAGGGAATTGAAGCCAAGTTTCTAGATTTCATGGGATACCTCAAGGCCCAAGGATGGTTGGCAGCATTTGTAAAGCGAGAAAAATTGTCTACCGAATTGCTTAATGATTTCCCTCATTCCCTTAAATGACTAAATGTTGGATTAATCTAAGGAAAGGTAAATGGGAATGCATTTAGCCTCAACACCAACATCATTACCGATCATCATGGTGTTCCAAAGGAAGGAGACACAACTTACTTCGACAATTTCCCTACCATTAGTTCCTTGAAATTCATCTTCTCGTAGACCACATGGTGGGAACTCTGTTGCAAGAAGGAGAAAAATTGAAGAATCCGGTAAGACAAAGGATCTCACAATGCTAGCTCTAAAATTTTGGCAAATCATAGTGTCCAACATCTTGCCACAAATAGGGCATCTAAATGAGGATGTTAGAAACTTTGGAATATACATCCTTTGGAAGACAGTCACTCATCAAAAGATTAACCTTCTTGTACTTATCCACAATCACTTATTTAAATGTCGAAATCAAATGAGAGCTTGCCTACCCTATGCTATACTACTTTAGGCCCTATTTGTGAAAAGATTGAAGAATAAAGAAATATCGTGCCACTTTCAAACCATCAAGGTGATTGATTATGACAAGATCTTCAACAAAATTGAGGTTCGGAAAAATAAGAAAGCAAGAATTTGTCAAGATCCACTAAAAGATAGTGAAAAGGAAGAAGCTATCTGAGAAAGAAGGATAGAAGAGAACCCCAAAGATGACTATGAAATCAAAGATATTCCTATCCAATAAGAAGAAGATTTATTCACTCCACTTCATACCACTCACCCTTGAGACTTCACTATTGTATCAATTTAAAATGATGAAAGGTGGGTTGGATTCTTTGGAGGAGAGGCTTGTGCATTTTGGATCAAGGATATTAAACATAGGAAATAGTATATCCCAAATGCAATGGAATCAATCACAACTTATAAGGGCCTTATAACATCAATTTGGTTTTTCTCTTTACCATTTTAGGTTCCATTGTTCCAAAGGAAGAGCTCACAGAGCCATAGACCCCACTCGAAGAGAAGGACACCTCAGAGGAGAGAGAAGGTTTTTGTCAACTTTCTTTTTCTTTACCCATGTATTTACGGTCTTTTTAAGATGGCAAATGGAGAGAGTGAAGAGTGCTTGTGCGAGGGAATGCCTCAATGTAGGGGGAGTGCTACTTATGTAGAGGTGAGTTTTGGCTAAGTATGTTTTTGAAATTTAGTTATCTCATAAACCAAACTTGTAATGTTTTTTTTTATAAAAGGAAATGACTAACCTTGCATCTAGGACCGTCAATGACTTATTGGCTTAGAAATGATGAAGCATGGCATGATATTGCATCTCATACTCATTGCATGCTCTTCTATTGAATATCACATTCAGCTATTAGCTTCTCCAAGTTGTGTTAAGAGCTTATTGTTAACCCTTGGATTTATTGGCATTAGGATTTTGACAATGAAACATAATTCATGTCTTGAATCATGAATTTTGTTATAAGTTGATTTTTGATGAATTCGAACTATAACACTTGAATTTGGCCTAGACACGGTCTAAGCAATGATGTTATAATTCATAAAATAATTTATTTGGCTGCAGATTCCAATAAAGATCGTTGAAATAGATCTCAACCCTCAAAGATAAAAAACCTTGTAGGACCTCCATCTGATACAAGCTGATCATTCATACTATGGGGAGGATCTTATTTAAAATCTCCTAACATAAACACTCTCTGAGTCATAAAGAGACAAACATCTCCCTTCAACAAGAAGGTGACTTTCAGAATGCATACACAATGAGTATTTAGTACCTTACATGAGTCATTTCTCATAGTTAGTTCAATCTAAATAATGTAATTTATTACATGATGTGAAACTTATCAACTCTAAAGAAATATTGAGGGTCGTGGTGAACTGTTCCACATACCCAGCTAATTATTTTTAAACACATTACACGTACAATGTTAGGGCATAATACTCAACACTTACCCTTCCTAGGGATTCTTTTAGCTATGTAAACAATATGCTCCTCTAATTTACATTACTTTGGAACACAATACACACATACAACTAAATATGTGTAGCACACTTTATTATACTCCAACCATCGGTTCCAAAACTCTAAGGCTTCGACAAAACCCTACAAAGAGCATTAGTTAATAGCCCCAAGGTCATCTTCCCTACACAAAAAAATTAGTTAAATAAAATAGAACAAAACATAAAACACATCATGCCAAATAACACTTAAACTATCATTTAAGTTTATTGCATACCATACCTTCAAACCCATTTAGGGAAGTCTTGAATTCAAATAACTTTCATTGGGTACATAGCTTAACATATCACAAGTGATTACAACACAAAACGTACAGCTCCTACTAATCTTATGAGCCACTCGATCATTCCGTCAATGTCAGCCCTACTATGAGAAGCATACCAATATATACATTAAAAAAATGTTAGTAATCCAACAAGTTATTACTAGTCGGAAAATAACTAATGAGAGTAGAAGAACTAGTTGATGGGTAACCTAGTAGCAATGATGTAGAAATTTCGAACATAAGCATAGGCCGGAATTTCTCAAAATCCACACGTCATAATCACAACATATCATCTCGGAACATTCTCGGTACTATATGCAAGTCTAAAAACTCAAAGACAACATACATGCAACATATCATACGCATTTGCATGAACCAATAGTCATCTCACTACTAGCATGATCCTAAAGAAAATACATACAAGAAAATCCGTCACACATATACATAAATAAAGGGGCCTGAGTATAGGCTTATATTATATAATTTCTAGATTTTGAGTTGGAAAACGATCAAAGCATCTCAATCTTAAAATTTTGTTAAAATTCAAATAAAAATAGCCTAAATGGCTCAAAGTTGGTAGAATCTAATAAAATGGTATTGCATAATACCCCAAATTCGGTTTACTCCACTAACCAAACTAGTTGTTACGATAGATCAAACTATCTCTTATTTCGATTAAATCGGTTAACCCAAACCTAAACATAAAAACCTAGACCCACTCACCATCTCAAGATGAAAAATATCACTACAATGAACAATTAATGGATGTATAAAATACATACTCTAACGGGAATATTACATAAATGTTATAACAAATGACCACACTCAAAATCACTTAAATTATGATAAATTATAAAAAAGTCTAAATTAAAACAGACAAACTTTTTATTCAAAGTGCAATCAAGGCCAACCGATCAAAACTATATATATATGTATATATAAACATTATATCATATATTATTTTTTTATTTTAGAACATACAAAAGTTATATCAACAAACCTCATACATAAACTAGGTCATGACCCATCTATTTGTCTTATATGCCACATCTATCATATCATTCTCATTTGTTATATTAATCTCAAAATATTAGTCATTTCATCATAAAACATAATATTATAAACTAATACATATAGCCAAAACACAACACATGTTTGTGTATACACATAGTAGCCATTGCTTTCTCGTTAAAGTCGGTATATTATACTCTTGTTCCTCACCTATATAAATAATAGAAAAATATCAGTAATAATTGTCACTAGTTCGGAAATAGTTAAATATCAAACTGGTAAATGAGAAATGACTCTTGTATTAAAAAAATTCATTATATACTTCTACTAAACACTCATAAGGGAAACCACTAAGGAATTATTTAATTGCAGACCAGATAGCATCCTAAACTGACTGACATTATGCCACTCTCGATATTTTCTCATTTTAAAGTCTTGTCCTCAGGAAAGCCAATATCCTTAGTCCTCTCCAATTCTTTATATTTCTCCAGACCTAGAATACAAAAGCTGATTACTCTCACGCAATCACCTTCAGTACCCTTTAATACCACACATCTAGACGTGTTGTACATAACTGTACTCATAGCTATCATGTCTCTCCAAGTGTAAAGAAGCTAAAAATACAAAGTTGTTAACACAAAATGGAATTAATTTAACCACTACGTAAACAGTCTAACTTATAATAAGTCATTTCACAACTATCACGAATACCACAAATAATTTAATGATTAGACAAATTTATAACTAATCTAAAACATAGGAGATATCAATCGAGGGACAATCCAATAAGTATAATTCATCCATGTCATACAAATCATTATATCATCACAAATATTATAAACATTAACATTAACATCAATTAATCCACAAGTACTACATTAGGGTTCAAAATTACTCTTATGTACTTATTTTTCTTTGCAACTAAAGATGATTTTATAAAAACATGACCATAATTACATTTTCATCATCAAGAAATCACATTCACTAACTAATTTTATTATAAATTCATCATCAATATCAACAAAAATCATGAAAAAAAATGCAATGATATGATCACAAAATGATTGAATAAAATAAGGAGAAGGGGTGATTCATAGTGGCTCAAAAAGGAGCCAATGATGGCAGCCAAAAATATGGGCAACAGCGACGACTGCAGTTGCCGAGGGAAGGCGGCAGCCACTATTGGTGCACAGCGAGGAGAGGGGAGGGTAGGGCTAGGGCGTGAGGTCTAGGTGGCTAGGTGGCCACTGGCCAATGATGAAGCTACTAGCGGAGCTACTGTTGGTGATGACCCGGGACAGCGGGAAAGAAGGGGAGCAGGGTAGATGAAGGGAAGGGAAAGAGGGGAAGGGCTTGGTCGATGTAGCTGGCCAGAGACAAGCGACTGGCAATGACCAAGGGCAAGGGGTGGCAGCAGTGAATAGGGGAAGTGGGAGGAGGAGGAGTTAGGTGATGGGGAGACCGGGCGATAACGGCGCTGGCCAACAAAGATGCTGCAGGCAACTGTGGTCGTCGGAAGAGGGAAAGGAGGCCGGTGAATTGGGGAAAATAGGGTGGTTGGTCAATTTGGAGAGAAAAATAGGGGAGGTGTCAGGCTTGAGGGAAAACATGGATTTTTTTTTCTAAACTCTCACTCGACTAGGGTCAGATCAATCACGTATAAAGTGGGTTCTAAAGGCTTCTAAAAACCATCTAACGATCGTCAAGGTGAGTCAAGCATGTCATGAACGCAAGTCAAACATATCATTAACGCAAGTCAAAAATAAAAATGGAATAAATTAAGCTTGACATCCGTCAAATAGCATACATTAAAACTACCAACCCAACTAAAAAGCCTAACCATCGTGTCCTAATAAAATCAATGGCTTAAATCTAATGTCTATGATCCATTGAACACATATTTTAAAAGCTGAAGGTGTCAGGCTCGAGTCGCAGGTTTTACACACTAATTTCGTCTCACAAGTCATAAATCAAATCTACGACAAAGCCAAACAAAGAGTCAAGCAGAGAGTCTTCTTAGCCTAAGTGAGTCAAGCTCCTCGTCCTAATTCGACGAGCTCTTTCTACATATCCTAACAATGCAATGAAGCCTTAATCACACTAATCATATAGGCAAACAAAACAAGGCAAAACCTCCACACATGCATTCACAAACTCAACATCTTATTTACTAAGTGAATTAAGTGAATTAATTACTTACTAATCATCACTTAGCATCTTACTTAGAGCTTAAGAGATTTCTGGTACAATTAGTAATTAAATCCACTTGAGGCTTAAACCTAATCAACCCACGATTTGTTTAGAACAATGGGTCTTGACACTTAAGACTCAAACACAAAAATCCCCATGGGATGGTCGATGGACCAACATCACAAAAAAAGCCCATTAACACAAGGCAAAGGCAATAGGAACAAAGTTCCTAGGCTATACACTAAATTTCGAAGGTTCTTTCTTGGGGTTTGAGACTCCAATTAATTTCAAGAAAGTTAGGCAGGCTAACCAACACTTTTAACTTTAACCCTATAAAATTTCACGCCAAAACGCCAAGTATTCTGACCTGAAGAAATCCAAGAATGGTAGGCAATAGCATAGACATTTCTGGAATTGAATCAACCTATGTGGCTTTGGAAATTTCCAACAAGGAATCTACTCATCCAAAACCTATAAAATTTTAGGGTGACCAAATAAGCATATACCTTATGGCCTGGGTAAAAATTTGAGACAATTTCACTACCAAATGTCCAAGTTTTAGGATTTTATAACCTTAGGCCATCACCTTAAGCCCATCACTTAATTGAAGACTTTCCTTAGGTCATCAAGGGAAGAAAGGTGAGCCAGAGCCAAGGCAACACATGTTTGCGCAATCTTCTCGGCAACACGCATCAAATACAGCAAAATGTTTTAACACAAAAGTAGGTGGAGGAGATGTAAGAAATATTTAAATAATCGAGCTCAAAGCATTCACGGGGAAACTTGAGAAGTAACCATTAAAAAGTACACTCCAAAAAGTGTTCAAAAATGTGCATGCATAACCTTTCCATGTGTCTTCTCCTCCAATCTTTTCAAAGTTTTAGCAACAAAGTCTTTAGTTGAATGAAAGAATGTTGATTTTTAGTTTAAAAAAATTATAAAATTGAAAAAATGTTAAAAATCGTAGCTTATACCAAACTACACAAAAACATCTATTTATGTAGCATCATAGAATTCTAGATGAAAACTGCATATAAACCAGTGTCAATTTTTGTCAAAATAATTCAACCTACTTGAACAATAAATTTTCCATCCCCAAGCTTTTGAACTCCTCCAACCTTAATAAAGGCTGCAACATTGTCCTGCAATTTTTTTATATACAAAAATTCATGGGTGTTTAGAAATTAATTGACTAAAAGGGGTATCACTTTTGCATGTGTGAGGTCTGGGAAGAGCTTGACCACAGAGGGTCTGCTGATGACTTAGATAAATTCTTATTTCTAAAATGTAACTAGTACCTCATTATCTGCAAATTCTTGTTCTCATTATCCGCAAGATCATAAAGGGCAAATGCAGCATTGTTTTGTAAAGACCCATTCATAGAGTCTAGAAGTTATAGCAACGGCACTAGACCTCCATAGTGGGCAATACAAGCTTGATTATGAGCATCCTGCATATTCTATTCACGGTCAAACACAAGAGAAGTGGGTTGCAAATACAAATAAGCACTGCCATTCCAATAATTCTTTGATACTAAGTGCTAAGATATATAAGTAAATACATGATATACATCCACAATGCCTACCTCAAATAGTAAGTAATAACTACATTCACTACCACTTTTAAAGCCTCACAAAGCAGAAGTAATGTTTGACAAATTAGCCAATGAAAATGCTTTTCTCGGAATTCGACATGGAAGTGATTCATTATCTATGTGTGGAATACAGAAACAGAGAAGCAAAAAGATTAACCTGTGCCAGCCTCCCAAGAGCAAATGCCGACATTTCACTCAGCGGCATATCTTGAGATTGGAGCATTTCAATAAGTGTGGCCTTACAGCACCTCTATGAACAATGTGTACCTGCATGAACCAATCACTTCAATAAAGAAAAAATTCCAAATATATCTAAAAGAAATATCCTTGTGGATCAGGGATATATAAAGGCACATACCTTGCAATCAGGATCGGTTGCAGCAAATTGCCCAAGTAATAATGCAGCTTCCCTTTGGCTTTCTGTGCACCACGAGCTGGATTTATGAAAGAGCATATAAGTGACATAACAATATGCATGACAGTCAAAAGAAAGTAAACCGCACTAGACTGCGAGCACAATCATCAATCCACCTGAGTAATCCAATCACAGGCTGCAATGCTCCCGCCAAAAGAACCGCTTTCTTTATGTTCGGGGAGGAGTGCACTAAATTCCCAATCACGCCCACCTACCACAATAATGCGCATATCTTATTGAACTCCAAAATATAATCAATGAATCAGAAAGAGATATTGCAAAGAAACTTACTGCCTCATAATGTATAGCAGCATCTTCAGATCGCAACATTAGAATTAGTGTAGGAAGGGCATTGCAATCCACAATCTGAAGACCAATAAGACATTGAACATCAACGACATCAACATAATATATCTATACCTTTTTTACGGTTGAATGGACCATTTTACTAAAATAAAACAACAAACAAAATCACCAGATTCTTGTTTTCATCATTTCCAAAAGCTAAAGTTTGCAGAGCCCCAGCAGCAGCTCTCTGTACTTTTGTGTCAAGACAGTCAAGAAGCTCAACTAAAGGTGGAATTCCACCTTCAATCCTGCACAAGAAGGTGTACAAACTTAATGGGCAAGCAGTAGCAAATTAGTTGGCATAATAAACGAAGAAGACAAAAAACTACTGAACCTGACACTGGTTTTAATACTACTGTTTTCATGGGCTAAATTTGTAATAGCATCAGCTGCTCTCCGGATTACACTATTGATTGCACTAGAATTTGATCTATCTCCGTTCCATCTTAACAAGTTCACCAAATGAGGTAGTGTTCCACCATCAAATATTAACTGTTGATGTTCAAGCTGTTCAAAAGCAAAGAAACCAAAAATAAAAAATAAAGCAAATAGAAGAAGTCAAAATGGCGTGGAAGATAATTACATACATTCATGATCAACAACATGTAATAACAAACATACAGCAACACATACGGCTTCATAACCTAATTGCTACTTACGGCTCTTCTACGCTAGCTACCACCATTATTGTTAGGAAAATAAACTTAACAAGATCACTACTATTCAACCCACATTTATAAACTGCGCCCGCAGACAAACTCGCTGTCCACTATAATCCTCAGAAAACAACTAAAAAAGAGTGGGATAACAGTCACCTTATCAGACATTATACAAAAACTAGCCAGCTCTGCTAACATAATTGAACAATTACGGACGATCACAAGGCCCGAAACAACCACAAAAGTTCTCTCGGCCATAAATTGGCAGTGTCACTATAAGAGTCATACCTAGTACAAACCAATTCAAGGAACCAAAACTATAACCTAAACAAAATCAAACACATTTAAGACTTGAAAACATAAATGCAATACAAACAACCTCTACCCGAATCCAAAATCTCAACATAAACAACTGCAACAAGGGGTTAACCTGAGATAACCATAAAAACTGATGAATGGTATAACCAAACGCACCTTCACCGCAAGAAGACCCAAAGCAAAGGCGCTGCCCTTTTCGACCTCGTGCTCGAACGGCCTCGCCTCCTTGTCCCTCTCGCTTCCAACCGGCGGCGCACGAAGGTGCTTCACCAGCGCCGGCACCGCGCCGCACTCCACAATCACATTCACAATCTCCTCTAAAACAGAACAGAAAAACAAACATAAAAATAAACACGAACGGAATAAAACAGAACAACCACTCCCACCGCCTCGGCTCCGATCGGAAAAGGCGGATTACCGTTCTTGGCGAGCTCCGCGAGGACGTGGGTGGCGCACTTGGCGGCGGAGCGATCGGAGTCGGCCCACGAGAAGGCGGAGTGGAGGAGGTCGACCTGGGACCGAATCTGGGAGATGAGGGCGTGGTGGGGCTCCAGGGAGGGGGCGGCGCGGCTGGCGGCGAGGGGTGGGGGAGCGGCGTCGTCGTCGTCGTCGTCCCGATCATCGTCCTCCTCGTCCTCGTGCTCGACCACCTCGAGCTTGCGCTTCTGGCCTTGCGCTCCGGCGGGGCGTGGGGGCGGAGGTAGTGATGCGGCCGCTGCTCCTCCATGGGAGGGAAGCGAAGGAGGGGTGTGAGGTGGGGAGAGGAGACGGAGAAATTGGGCCGGGTATGCGGTTTTGGGGAAATTGGGGTTGGAATGTGGTGCAGCCGGGGGAGGTACCGGTGATAATGGAGCGAATGAGCCGGCCGTTCGAATTGTTCGAAACTCGTTTAAACTCACCTCGTGATTGAATAAATTTTGAACATATATATTCGAGTTCGACTCGAATATCTTTTATGTATTTGAGCTTAACTCGAACTTGAATATACTTAAACTGTTTAATTTTTCTGAGCTTAAACTCAACTCGTTTGTGGGGTCAAAAGTGGCTCAATTAAAAGTCAAAAGTACCTCACTTAAAAAATATAATCAATGTAGATTCTATAACTTTGAGACAATCAACTTGAATACTTACGATCTCAACTTCGAGTCAAGCTACGAGTCGAGTTCAAGTTATTCTGCTCAAGCTCGGCTCATAAGATTCAAGTTCGAGTCGAATTCGAGCTCGAACATTTAAAAGTCGAGTTTCGAGTCGAGTAAAGATGAGCTGAATGCTAAATGATCACGAGTTGACTTGCTCAATTAACAACCCTAAGGGGAGGTTGGGACTTGGGAGTGTTAATTTCTTTTTTTGAAGGCAACGAGGGTTTGAGGTTTGTGGATGGAAAAAAAGATTGTATTTTAGTTTCTGCATGATTAATAATACACAATTTTATATCAAATTTCTTTATTATAAAATTTTTATTCTTTATCTATTTTTATTAACTACTCAAAGACCGAGATACATTTGAAACTTATTATTAATAATATATATATATTAAAATATACAAATTTAATTTTAGAAATGTTATTATATCCTTTTTTACATAAATAATGAATATTTATTTAATTTTAACAAAAAATATAATTGTATATAAATAATCAAACATATTTTAACTTTAATATTAAATTTTTTAACTGTTAAATGGAATTTAATATAATTGTGGATAAATAATCAAACATATTTTAACAAAAGACTTTAGATTTGGATACAATTATACCCTAAGTTTTTTTCTTTATAATAAATAACAATAAATAAATAAATGAGTAATAAAACAAATTTTAATTCAAGTAGTATAATTATAAATAAATAAAATTTTATAATATTTTTAAAATTCTTAATTTAGCTAAAATTATATTTTAACGTTTTGTTAATAATAATAATAATAATAATAATAATTAAGTATTAATAACCCTATAAAATTATTATGGGGTTAACATTAATTACAAGATAAGAAAGATTGAAATGCCCTGAGAGTGAAAAAAACATCATTGCTTTAATGTAAAGGGGAGTTGATATTGGGGTCAAAATTAACCATAACAAGGCTCAAAAGTAGTAAGAGCAAAAAAAACTCAGTGTTTTAATGTAGCGGTGCTGATAAAATGAGAACTTAATACTGGCCTTTAAATATAGATAAGAAATTTAACCAATTAAAATACAATAAAAATAAAAAATAAAAAATTTAATTATTATATTTTATAATCTCATTCAATTAGTTTATAAATCTATGATATTTAATTGTTATAATCTATCTTATTAGTTAACGAGAAATTATCTATAAAATTAAAAATTCTTAACAAAATAGTGTTTGGCAATTATAATTAATTATTCCCATCAATTTGCACCTAGGCCAAATTATTTGCACTTCGCTCAAAGGTTAACAATTATACCTTATCAAATTTTTTAATCAAACAATACTATAATAAATATCAAACTATTAGTTGTTAGCTCTTACATGACTTGTTTATCAAGGTAAATGAGAAATTATTCTGTTTGTGATGGCAGTCAATCAAGCTTTTGAAACATTTTCCAAACTCTCTTGTTGAGACATATATTCTCCAAAATTTGAATCTTGTCCACAATATCTTAAGAGCTTTCCTTAGATACTCTTGACATTTTTCATCATGAAAACTTCGTGTCTAACAATCTCCCATTTTTTTATGATGCTAACACTTCTTTGTACTTTGACTTTGATTTTATCATTTCAACATGCATCTTGGATCTAAAATAGGTTTGTTTGTTAATCCTCATAAAGCTTTGCACCCTCTTCAAACTTCTCAAGCCTTCTATGGTCTTCAAGGCCCAAGCTCCTCATAAGTGAAAGGGATTTTGGTACGCAACAGAATAAATAAGACACTTAACAATCAGATTAATACCCAAATAAATGACCAAAGATCTTAACTTATGAAGATACTCAACAATAAAAAATGATTAAACACAAATAATCACAATAAGTATTGGTGAACTAGTCAAATTATATAAGTTGTAAAGATTTCTATATGAGCCAAAATCAATTAAAATAAATAAGGTACGGACAAGAGAAAACAAACACAATAATTTTTAAGAGATTTTGAACTCGTACTCCTCTTTTTTAAACCATTGTATCTAACAGTTGGGTAAATTTTTTATGTTTCACTATGACTAACATTATTATTGTTACAACGTAAGTGGGTAGGTTTTTATGTTTCACTATGACTGACATTATTATTGTTATAACGTAAGTGTTATAACCACTTGTTCTTCACTAAGCAAGACACAAGTGCTTAACAAGCTCACTTGTCCTTCACCCCACTCAACCCTGAGCTAGCTTCATAAGGCACGTTTATCCTTCACCCTTGACCTCAAACTTGATATCACAAACCAAATTGAACACTCACAATTACAATCACTTACAATAACTACACCAAGTATAACACAATTTCTTGAAGCCCTAATGTTGATGAAGTGAAGCTTATCTGAAACTTATACCCAATGGAGCTCTCAACCTTATTCCAAACTGAAGTGAAGCTTATCTGAAACTTATACCTAATGGAGCTCTCAACCTTATTCCAAACTAACTTCCCTTTTAAAACATTTCAATCTCTCTAAATGTTTTAGACAATGCACATCATTTTTCACCATGCTCCAAGTTCCATATATAGCCACATAAGTTCATAGATATGTGTACCATCAAACCACTTAAGTGTTAATCTAGAGTAGGCTCTACCAAGCTACCATACAAGTTTTCTTGTCAAGTTTAAATTCAAACTTGTTCAGCACATTCAAAGCTTTA
This sequence comes from Piper betle, assembly GCA_033002965.1. Classification (NCBI taxonomy): domain Eukaryota; kingdom Viridiplantae; phylum Streptophyta; class Magnoliopsida; order Piperales; family Piperaceae; genus Piper; species Piper betle. Next base: position 67,047 of record JAURVB010000729.1, read on the forward strand.
GGCTCCTTATTGACATTCCAATCTTGAAAAATTCTACCAAAGCTTTAGCTCACGCCTATGTCCACGTTTGAGACATCATGACTAAGTTCAATTTGAAAGTCTAATGACTTCATGTTCATGTTATGTTCATCATAACATGTCCAAATCCAAAGACCTAGTCCAAGTACTTAAAGACCAAACCTTCCATTCAAATTCAAACTCAACACATTGAATGAACCATATTTCTGAAGGATATCTTCAATTTTATGGTTAGTCTTTGAAGCCTTTGGTGAAGTCCTAAAGTCCACACTAAAGGTCACACCAATATCCATCAATGAACTCTTTGAGTGATTGAGCAACTTATAGGTGAACAAGTCTTCATGTCCAAAGTATTTTCCTCAAATTTTGGTCTCTTTGTCCAAATCCTTGTTCAAGTTATTCAAAACTTATGTCTAACTCATAAGTTAATGTTCACACATGTTCACAACTTATGTTTAAGTTTCATCATCAACATGATTTAGTTGAACCTATAAGTCAAGTTTCATCATAAAAATAAAATAATTTCATAAGCACCAAGATATACTCCACACAATCTCCCCATTTTTTGTGATGACAACTTAATTTAACTCATTTTCTTCAATGCATTATTTCCTCAAGAAATGATCATGCCCAAATGACTTCAATCTTCACTTACAAATCCAATTTTGTTCTTACAAAATTCGGGGCCAGTTCGAGTTTAACCCAAAATGCCCGACCTTTTTTACTCTATGTGTATGCGTATGTATAGTATGGTATGTGCTAGCCAAAGCCCTAGTCTCTTCTGGTATTTGGCCGACCTAGTTGAACACTATGTTACAACAACTTTATTTTTATTTTGGTCATGTCGTATCTTAGTTAGACATTAGGACTGTGTCTCTTGCATGTCTAGTGTGCAACACAATGTTTGAAATCCCTTTTGGTCAATCCTAGTCCTTATGGGACCCACAACATGGTTTTTGAGGTCATTCGCAGCTGCCGTAGGGCGAAAAGCCTAGGTGCACAATTTCTGCACTAGGAGCAAAGGTGCCCGGCTAGAGCCTTTGTGCCTAGTCTAGATTAGAGCACAAAGGCATTCAACCAGCACCTTTGCACCCAATATGGGTTAGTTGCATACAATTCACCCTTGCGTGCCAGTCTAGCTGACCAAACCATGGTCTCGCTTGCCAGAGGCAAGTGAAAAGGTGCCCAACCGGACGTCCTTGCGCTAGGCATGCTTTTCCCCTTATAAATACCCCCTCATTTCTTCACTTTTTACCCCTTTGGCTTGTCTCCTCTGACTTTCTCCCACTTCTCCCTCCTCTCCACTCCCTCCTTCACCCCCTAGTCCTCTGTCATCCTTCTCTAAGCTTCCATAGCCCCTAGGAGTGAAAGGTTTTGGGATAGGATGCCCTAAAAGACATCCTCCTTGACCTTTGTGAGGCAAAATTTCCTCCTTTCCTCCTCTTTACAATGTTTTGATCATTTGTTGCTTTTTTATGATATTTTATATGTGTATATTACTATTGTAGGAACATCTTGGCTCTGGTTTCATTATGTTTGGAGCTTTATAAATATAGTTATAATTTTGAAAGCTCGATATGTCAAATCCATGAACATCTATAGCAGATCGAGCATATATCATGGTGTAGATGGTAGATTTTCATGATTCCAGTTGCAAATGACTCTTACCATGTATATCTACAAGCTCTATTTGAATGATTTGGTGTGATTAGGTTATTATAAGTATATACGGGTGCCAAAATTGGTGAAAGGTGGTAGATTTCTTATTTTTAGTGACCTAGCCACCGCTTTCCTATTTTTCTACCATGTTCCTGTTGTTATTTGAACGGCCACAAACATCAACATGTTTACCCATGATCGAGTCCAATAACCCATATCCATATCCTTTTCTTACCTTGAGTGAATTTTGGAATGGGTCGTGGTAGCTTCCACAACGTGGGGAAGAGATAAAGAAAAGAGATAGAAGAGATTGGTAAAGATCTTAGGCCATGAAGTATGGACCTAACTAAGGAAAATAAGAGTTTGAAAACTCTATATAAACACACAACTATGATGGCAAAAGGGGGGCTCATACATTGAAAGAAAAAAGAGAAGAAGAAAGGAAGAATAAGCAAGAAAGGAAGAAGGAAGAAGGAAGAAGAAAAGGTGAGGAGCCCCTCGCCGGAGATCCATCTTCATTGACCCCCAACCCATTGTTGCAAACCTTGGAGTGCTCCCCGACACCGCCTAGCCAAGTGCTTCACCAGAGGAATCCGAAGTGGGGGGCTCGATGTTGCTACTAAGGAGAAGAAGAGAAGAAGAAGAAGCAAGGAGGAAGAAAGAAGGGGAGGTGCCCCTCACCGGAAATCCATCTCTGGCAACCCCTAGATCAGAGTTTGGAGTGCCCTCAAAACAACACAATACCCGTCGTCGCTAGAAAAGCATCGAGAAGTGGTTGGCTGGAGTTATGAAGTGCCATCAATCAACCTTTTTGACCTCCGTCTAGTCGATCAAAGCCATCACTGGCCCCAACACAACCCTCACTAGATCCCCTTCACAGCCGGGAATAGAACTCATCTAAGAACCACCGCCGGAGAACCTGCCTGCGCCAGAAAAGCTTTGAGAAGTGGCTGGCAGGAGATGTGAAGTGCCATCAAGCAGCTCTCTTTTCGACCTCCATCCGGTCGATCCAAGTCATCACCGGCCATGCCACAACCCTCGCTAGATCCTCCTCACAGCTAGGAACAGAACCCATCCAAGAACCACCATCGAAAAATCCTGTCGTCACCAAAAAACTTCAAGAAGCAGTTTGCTGAAGCAATGTAGCAACAAAAAACAGCAACAAGTAGTCAACTTTGGAGCTTTCATCCGGCCAGCTAGAGACTAATCCGACCAAGCCGCCGCCTCCACTCAGTACCCATCATTGCCAAGAACATATCATAGTCAAGACCCTATGTCGAAGAAGACCTCCGTCACTGAAAATCCGTCATAGGAGTTCTTGGCCGAACTAGTGAAGTGCAGATAAAGGATCGATCTAGAGGACTTTGTTCGGCCAGCCTAGGCCGTCACTAGAAACATTAGTGACTAGTTGATTCTCCACACATCTTGGAACAAAACCCATTTGAGATACGCTGTGAAGGAAGCCACTAGTCGCTAGGAATTTGCCAAGAAAATCCCTGTCGAAGTTGGAGAATACATTGCTTTGAGCAAGGAGAATAGCAGAGAAAACAGGCATCTTCCAGAGAGTACTCTGGTCAACCAATATGGTCTTCGATCATACCCTCGACATCAGTCTTCTTTCCGTCATGCTGGCTATCATCCCTAACCAAGTTATGTCACCAAAGAACCTAATTGTCGCCAAAAAATTCACCGAAAAGAGGTCCACCGGAGATGCGCGATAGCAGCAAGAAACCATCTTCCCGGGCTCCATCCGATAGAGCCAAGCCATCTTCACCAAGCCACTGCCTCCACTCGGTTGACATTGTCACCATATACAATCTCAGGATAAGTAAAACAAAATTAGGCCTCCACTATCGCCGGGAATTGGCAACAAAACGTGGCCAAAAAATAGTTACACTAGAGCCTTCCACTGCCACCTCCGCCGCCACCCGCCGATGCCTCCACCGACTATTGAACCACCACCAACCACCTTACCAATCGAAGATCTACCATTCTGGGCAATCTCCATCAACCTAAGCTGCTGGAAAAGCCATAACGAGAGCCACCAAACTCGGTGTTGCACCGCCCATGTAGCCGGGTCCATCGGGCCCATTTATCACTAATCGTGTCCACAAGCCTACTCATTCACGACCATGAAGAGCTACCCAGTGAATTGACTGAGTAGGTAGACCACGTCTGTGACCCATCCATGACTCGAATTAAAACTGGCGCACCATGCACCACCTACATCTTGGCGAGAGAAAGAAAGGTCGCGTGCACCACCCAGCCTAGTCCAACATTTATTTGCTTTGAACGAACCCAAAATGGTTTGGTTTAGTTTATTATCATTCAATAAAAAAATTTGAAGGCCTTCCAGACCTTTGATCGTGGAAAAATATGCAATCCCACCATTTTTGGATGTTTCAGATGCAATGGTGAAGTTATTTTGAAGATTTGATGATAATAAATAGACAAACTAAGGCATTAAAGTCAAAGGTAGCAAAGATGGATCAAATAAAAAAGCGGCAGAATTCAATATTTTGTATAAATGTAAAATCAAAAAAGAAATAGTGGATTGTGAGTATCAATCTCACAGTGGACTAACTTAGGGATTCAAATTGAACATAACGAACCACGTAAAAAGATTGGGTGTTTATTCCTCATTCGTGACATTTTATTTAGCTCATACGATTTCTTTGGGCGGCACAGGTGCCTTTGGTCCTACCAAACCCTCTAACTTAAAGCGAAGACTGATTCGCTATGGCGACAATCCCACACCCAAACATTATTTTGCTTCAATATTTTTGCATGTTCCTAAACTGGTCTATGCATTTTGTGATGTTTGATGTGTTGTGTCATGATCTATATTTATATTATCTTTTGAGCATGTTAAAAGACTCAATAAAAATTGTAAAATTCATGTAATGATGCGCCACTTTCTATGTGAAGCTCATTAAGTTTGGGATTATTTGAGTGTCATTTAGGGATTTAATAAAATTGCCTAATTGGAGTGCACAGGAACACAGGGTCAAACCCTAGTTCCTTGGCTCTAGCTATAAAATCCTAAAACCTAGACATTTGGCAGTAAATTGTCTCAAATTTTTACCCAGACTATAGGGTATATGCCTATTTGATCATCCAAAATTTTGATAGCTTTTGGATATGTATATTCCTTGGTAGAAATTTCTTAAGCCGCATAGGTTGAGTTAGTTCCAAAAATGTCTATGCCAGTGCCTACCATTCCTGGATTTCTTCATGTCAAAATACTTAGTGTTTTTGTATGAAATTTTATAGGGTTAAAGTTAAAGGTATTGGCTAGCCTGCCTAATTTTTTGACATTAATTGGAGTCTTCAAGCCCATAAAAAAACCTTAGAAATTTAGTGTATAGCCTAAGAACTCTATTCCCAGCACCTTTGTCTAGCTTTAATGGGCCTTGTTCATGACATTGGCCCATCAACCATCCCATGGGGATTTTTTGTGTTTGACTCTTAGAGTATCAAGACCCATTGAAAAATTGTGGGTTGATTAGCGTTAAGCCTTAAGTGGATTTAATCACTAATTGTACCAGAAATCCCTTAAGCTCTAATTAAGATGGTAAGTGATGATTGGTGAGTAACTAATTCACTTAATTGAGTTAATTAAGATGTTGAGTGTGTGTATGCATGTGTGGATGCTTCGCTTTGTTTCGTGTGCCTATGTGATTAGAGTGTGATTAGGGCTTCATTGTATTGTTAGGATACATGGAGAGAGCTCGCCGAATTAGGATGAGGAGCTCGACTTATTTAGGCGTGTAGGACTCCCTTTGCATGACTCTTTGCTTGGCTTTATTGTAGATTTGATTTACGACTGTGAGACGAAGTCAGTATGTAAAACCCGCGACTTAAGTCAAGGTTCTATAGTTGCTAACTGGTCGGTTCGATTGCACGTCCAAGTTAGTTCAACTTTTAGAACTTGTGAGCAAGGCCGAAGCCGACTGTGTATACGTGTTATGAGGATATATGTATACCCGAGTATAAGATAATAGCCTTAGATACACAATAGCAGACTGAGTTATCGGTATATACAAAAGTATGTTATGGTTATTTTATTTTGCTCAATGGATCATAAAAATTAGATTTAGGCAATTAGTTTTATTAGGACGCAATGGTTAGGATTTTTAGTTGGGTTGGTAGTTTTAAGGCATGTCATTCGATAGATGTTGAGCTTTTTTATTTCATTTTTATTTTTGATTCACATTCATGACGTGTTTGACTCACATTGCCGGTCATTAGATAGTTTTAAGGAGCCTTTAAAACCCATTTTATGCTTGATTGGTCTCACCCTAGTCAAGTGAGAATTTAGAAAAAAGAAAACCTTCCTTTCCCTCAAGCTGACACCTCCCCCATTTTTCTCTCCAAACTAACCAACCACCCTATTTTCTCTCTCCTCTTTCGACAACCACTGCTGTCGGCCAGCACCACCATCGCGCGGCCTCCCCATCACCTACCCCCTCATCCTCCTTAGGTCATCCGAGGAAGAAAGGTGAACAGTGATGTTATAAAATCATTGCTCCTCAAGCCATCACCTTTTTAGCGTTGTGGTTGATTTTAACCCCACAATCAACTCCCTTTTACATTAAAACAATGATGTTTTTTTATCTCAACAAGCATTTACGTCTTCCTTAAGATATAGTTATTAATACTTTATTATTATTATTATTGTTATTATTAAGAAAATATTAAAGTAAATTCTATCTAAGTTAAGAATTTTAAAAATATTATAAATTTTCATATATTTATAATTATACTAGTAGAATAAAAATTTGTTACTTAATAATATATATTTAATTTATGTTTTTAGAAATTACTTATTTATTTATTTATTTATTGTTATTTATTATAAAGAAAAAACTTAGGGTATAATTGTATCCAAATCTAAAAGTCTTTTAAAAAATTAAATTCCATTTAATTGTTAAAAATTTTATTATTAAAATTAAAATATGTTTGAATATTTGTATACAATTATTTTTAAAAAAATTAAATAAATATTCATTATTGTATGTAAAAATGATACAATTATGTTTTTTGAAATTAATTTTGTATATTTCTAATATATATATATTATTAATAATAAGTTTTAAATGTAACTTGTGCATCGAAAGTCTCACTGACTAGTTAATAAGAATAGATAAAGAATAAAAATTTTATGATAATGAAATTTGATATAAAATTGTTTATTATTAATCAAGCGGAACATAAAATACAATCTTTATTTTTTTTACCCACAAACCTAAAACCCTCGCTGCTTTCAAAGAAAGAAATTAACGCTCCCAAGTCCCAGCCTCAGCCCAGGCTGCACCACATTCCAACCCCAATTTCCCCCAAAACCGCACACCCCGCTCCATTTCTCCGTCTCCTCTTCCCCCATCTCCTCCTCGCCCCATCTCACACCCCTCCTTCGCTGTCCTCCCATGGAGGAGCAGCGGCCGCATCACCACCTCCGCCCCCACGCCCCGCCGGAGCGCAAGGGCCAGAAGCGCAAGCTCGAGGTGGTCAAGCACGAGGACGAGGAGGACGACGATCGGGACGACGACGACGACGACGACGACGACGACGACGCCCCACCCCTCGCCGCCAGCCGCGCCGCCCCCTTCCCGGAGCCACACCACGCCCTCATCTCCCAGATTCGGTCCCAGGTCGACCTCCTCCACTCCGCCTTCTCGTGGGCCGACTCCGATCGCTCCGCCGCCAAGTGCGCCACCCACGTCCTCGCGGAGCTCGCCAAGAACGGTAATCCGCCTTTTCCGATCGGAGCCGAGGCGGTGGGAGTGGTTGTTCTGTTTTATTCCGTTCGTGTTTATTTTTATGTTTGTTTTTCTGTTCTGTTTTAGAGGAGATTGTGAATGTGATTGTGGAGTGCGGCGCGGTGCCGGCGCTGGTGAAGCACCTTCGTGCGCCGCCGGTTGGAAGCGAGAGGGACAAGGAGGCGAGGCCGTTCGAGCACGAGGTCGAAAAGGGCAGCGCCTTTGCTTTGGGTCTTCTTGCGGTGAAGGTGCGTTTGGTTATACCATTCATCAGTTTTTATGGTTACCTCAGGTTAACCCCTTGTTGCAGTTGTTTATGTTGAGATTTTGGATTCGGGTAGAGGTTGTATGTATTGCATTTATGTTTTCAAGTCTTAAATGTGTTTGATTTTGTTTAGGTTATAGTTTTGGTTCCTTGAATTGGTTTGTACTAGGTATGACTCTTATAGTGACACTGCCAATTTATGGCCGAGAGAACTTTTGTGGTCGTTTCATGCCTTGTGATCGTCCGTAATGGTTCAATTATGTTAGCAGAGCTGGCTAGTTTTTGTATAATGTCTGATAAGGTGACTGTTATCCCACTCTTTTAGTTGTTTTCTGAGGATTATAGTGGACAGTGAGTTTGTCCGCGGGCACAGTTTATAAATGTGGGTTGCATAGTAGTGATCTTGTTAAGGTTATTTTCCTAACAATAATGGTGGTAGCTAGCGTAGAAGTTAGACAACATGGTCATGGCTATGAATGAGTTTCCCTTTCATTCAATTTTTCGTTATTTTCATGGTGCACAAGCTTTCCCTTTTGAATAAGTTTTATGGAAAACATGATCGTTAATCAATGAATAATTACTTAGTTAATGTCATCTTTCTTGATGAAATTATTGTAGACCGATTTAACATATAAAGAGCCGTAAGTAGCAATTAGGTTGTTAAGCTGTATGTGTTGTTGTATTTTTGTTATTACTTGCTGTTGAGCATGAATGTATGTAATTATCTTCCACGCCATTTTCTCTTCTGTTTGTGACGAAGTAATTTTTCTTTCTTTCTTCTTCTTTTTGTTTTATTTTTTATTTTTTGGTTTTTTTGCTTTTGAACAGCCTGAACATCAACAGTTGATAGTTGATGCTGGTACTCTACCTCATTTGGTGAACTTGTTAAGAAGGCATGGAGATAGATCAAATTCTCGTGCAATCAATAGTGTCATCCGGAGGGCAGCTGATGCTATTACCAATTTAGCCCATGAAAACAGTAGTATTAAAACCAGTGTCAGGTTCAGTACTTCTTTGTCTTCTTCGTTTATTATGCCAACAAATTGGCTACTGCTTGTCCATTAAGTTTGTACTCCTGCTTGTGCAGGATTGAAGGTGGAATTCCACCTTTAGTTGCGCTTCTTGACTGTCTTGACACAAAAGTACAGAGAGCTGCTGCTGGGGCTCTGCGAACTTTAGCTTTTAAAAATGACGAAAACAAGAATCAGGTGAGTTTGTTTGTTGTTTTATTTTAGTAAAATGGGCCATTCAACCGTAAAAAAGTGTGTGGATGTGTATGTATATATATATATATTATAATGTTGATGTCCTTGATGTTCAATGTCTTATTGGTCTTCAGATTGTGGAATGCAATGCACTTCCTACACTAATTCTAATGTTGCGATCTGAAGATGCTGCTATACATTACGAGGCAGTAAGTTTCTTTGCAATTTCTCTTTCTGATTCATTGATAATATTTTGGACTTCAATAAGATATGCGCATTATTGTGGTAGGTGGGCGTGATTGGGAATTTAGTGCACTCCTCCCCGAACATAAAGAAAGAGGTTCTTTTGGCGGGAGCATTGCAGCCTGTGATTGGATTACTCAGGTGGATTGATGATTGTGCTCGCAGTCCAGTGCGGTTTACTTTCTTTTGACTGTCATGCATATTGTTGTCACTTATATGCTCTTTCATAAATCCAGCTCGTGCTGCACAGAAAGCCAAAGGGAAGCTGCATTATTACTTGGGCAATTTGCTGCAACCGATTCTGATTGCAAGGTATGTGCCTTTACATATCCCAGATCCACGTGGATATTTCTTTTAGATATATTTGGAATTTTTTCTTTATTGAAGTGATTGGTTCATGCAGGTACACATTGTTCAGAGAGGTGCTGTAAGGCCACACTTATTGAAATGCTCCAATCTCAAGATATACAGCTGCGTGAGATGTCGGCATTTGCTCTTGGGAGGCTGGCACAGGTTAATCTTTTTGCTTCTTTGTTTCTGTATTCCACACAGATAATGAATCACTTCCATGTCGAATTCCGAGAAAAATCATTTTCATTGGCTAATTTGTCAAACATTACTTCTGCTTTGTGAGGCTATAAAAGTGGGAGTGAATGTAGTTATTAGTTACTATTTGAGGTAGTCATTATGGATGTATATCATGTATTTACTTATATATCTTAGCACTTAGTATCAAAGAATTATTGGAATGGTGGTGCTTATTTGTATTTGCAACCCTCTTCTCTTGTGTTTTGACCGTGAATAGAATATGCAGGACACTCATAATCAAGCTGGTATTGCCCACTATGGAGGTCTAGTGCCATTGCTAAAGCTTCTAGACTCTAAGAATGGGCCTTTACAACACAATGCTGCATTTGCCCTTTATGGTCTTGCAGATAATGAGGTATTACTTACATTTTAGAAACAAGAATTTGCAGATAATGAGGTATTAGTTACATTTTAGAAATAAGAATTTATCTGAGTCATCAGCAGACCCTCTGTGGTCAGGCTCTTTCCCAGACCTCACACATGCAAATGTGATACCCTTTTTAGTCAATTAATTTCTAACACTTAAGGATTTTTGTATATAAAAAAATTGTAGGACAATGTTGCAGACTTTATTAAGGTTGGAGGAGTTCAAAAGCTTCAGGATGGAGAATTTATTGTTCAAGTAGGTGGAATTATTTTTACAAAAATTGACAGTGGTTTATTTGCATTTGTCATCTAGAAATTCTATGATGCCACATAAATAGATGTGTTTGGGTAGTTTGGTATAAGCTACGATTTTTAACATTTATTCAGTTTGATAATTTGTTTTTAACTAAAAATCAACATTCTTTCAGGCAACTAAAGACTGTGTTGCTAAAACTTTGAAAAGATTGGAGGAGAAGATACATGGAAGGGTTAGACATCTTCATGTTTAAACACTTTTTTATGAGTGTACTTTGTAATGGTTGCTTCTCAAGTTTCCTAGTGAATGTTTTGAGCTCAATTATTTAAATATTTCTTTCATCCCCTCCACCTACTCAGGTGTTAAAACATTTGCTGTATTTGATGCGTGTTGCCGACAAGATTATGCAAAAACGGGTTGCCTTGGCTCTTGCTCACCTTTCTTCCCCTGATGACCTAAGGAAAATATTCATTGAGAATACTGGTATGATTGTGTTAATTATATATGACCCATCTTCTTTCAATTATGGTCTTTGTTTCCACTTTGTATCCCTTGCCTGTCTACTTGTTTAAAAATTATCATGTTCAGGGTCATACATCCAATACACCTCAATTGACAAGACAAAGCTTTTATTGTAGACACTTCTGATGCTCTACCCATTCTCTTTCGTCATTAAATCTGTTTTCTTTTGGACAGGGTTGGAGTTACTTTTAGCTGTGCTTGGATCTCCAAATTCAAAGCAACAACTAGATGGTTCTGTGGCTCTTTATAAGATGGCTAATAAAGCTACATCACTTTCTCCAATAGATGCAGCTCCTCCATCCCCAACACCTCAGGTTTGCATTTTTAGCCTTCTTGATTTTACTATAGATGCCTCTCTTTCCCTTTTTTAATTTTATTTTTTTACATTCCCATCATTAACTTGGTATTGGTGTAATAACTTAAACTATTTAATGCATTATTCCCAGAGCTATTGAGTTTGACTATTTGGTTCAACACAATTCTGGACGTGAAACAAAGATGTAGTACCTTTTGTGACCTCATTCCTCTTTTTCAACCCCTTTATCTCAAACAGTTGAGGTTAGGGCTATCGATTTTTTCCCTCCACTTCATCCTATTATGGTCCATACCTATGCACAATTCTAAATTGTTCCTGTCCTTTTTTTTATCACGCCATTCACATTCTTGTGGGCCTGCCTCGTCCTCTTTATACCATGAGAAAAATGCATGTCATATATTTTCATGACACCACCTAGGGCCCATGTTTATATATGCCCAAACCATGGTAATCGATCTGTTTGTGTTTTTTACTCATTCGATTTGGCCTCCGAATTGTGTATGTATAACTGAACCGTACTAAAAACCAAATCAACCAAACTTCACTTAATTTGGTAACCGACCACTAACCAAATTAGATTGGTCACCAAACCAAATGAACCAAACTAATTCTGTTTGGTTCAGTTCAATCAGTTTCGGCCGAACAAACTGAAGTTTCTTTTCTAGGTAACTTCGTCTTTTCCCGTGGTAGATGTGGCACTCTGCGACAATGGCATGGCAGACGCAATGCGACATCAAGGCCGCATGATCTGAAAGAGTGTGCTGAGAAGTTTATGGTGCTGTAGTGGTTGGAGAATGGCAGGAGCTTGATTCACGCTGACGAAGATGCCGGCACTGGCAAAGGTGGACCATTTGGCAATCCAAAGAAGTGAAAAAATCGCTGCATTATTCCATTATACAAAGTAGAATCAGAAACCACCATGTATCCCCAATTCACCATTTCCATCTCTAGCTCCGAAAACCTGATCTTCTATCCAAATCCATAGAAGAAAAAGAAAGAAGGTGGTGCTTACTTAATGCCAAGGAGACTGATTTGGTGCTTAATGATGGTCCTCTTCGTCAGTGAAGTTTCTGCACTTCAAGTCCATCCGGAGGTAGTTGATCCATGGGACAGCAATCTTCCGTCACCAGTGCAGGTCAACCGCCTTGAGCAGTGAGCATCAGCACCCCTTGCTGTGAGTCCAAATGTGGGCGATCAGCTGGTCGTCCTCCTTGGTCCATGTACTCTTGTTGGTCTGAGCCTTCTCAAGGCACGGCAACCTTCCCATTGCCATCTTCTTCCAGACACCACTGAGGACGTGAAGGCGTGACATAGAGGAAGAAAGAGAATGGTGGTATTGGCACAAATGAACAATTATTTTGGCTTGTCAGTTTTATTGGTTTGGATTGATTCCAACTAAATGTCTGAAATAGTTGTCGGTTGCAACCGATCTGCAACCAAAACCAAAGTAGCACCATGCAGAACAACCGAAATGAGTTTGGTTTGGTCGGTTTAACAGCCCTATTCACCTATTATACTATTTGGGATTTAATTAATTTAAAAAGGATTTTAGAACATCTACTTTAACATGTGAATCTCGACTACTCCCACTTTATCAACATGGTTATGTTCAGTATGCCATCGTTTAGTATTCTTTGAGTCCTTGTGCTATTAAGGTACCCTTCCATAAATGCAACATACCTTCCACCCCTCTCTCGTAGTATCAATATAACTTTTGCAACCATTTGGATGATTGTTGAATGACCACTTTTCCTTGAAATAGGTGTGATATAATACTGCTATTGCGTTTTATTATAGCAAAAATGTTATGGAATGATTTTTGCAATTTACTTATTTCTACTTAACTTGTAAATTATTTGTCCAGGTGTATTTGGGGGACCAGTATGTGAACAATGCTACTCTTTCAGATGTTACATTTTTAGTTGAAGGTATTTTTCTACTAATTTATTGCTTTTACATTCATGTAAATATGCCAATTGTGATAAAGTTTCCTTTACCATGTATTGATGATAACAGTTTCTCTTGCCATTCTTTTTAAAATCTCAGGTCGACGATTTCATGCCCATAGAATTGCATTACTTGCTTCCTCTGACGCATTTCGTGCCATGTTTGATGGTGGCTATAGGGTGAGTAGGGTGATCTTGTGAACTTGTGTCCAACCATATGTTAATTAAGTGCTCAAGTGGCCTTGTCATCGTTTTTTTTTTTGCTTCCTTTACAAAGCTTTTATTTATCAGTTACTAGGTTTAGAAATTTGTATTCTTATTTGCGAGTGGCACTAGTGCAGATAGTTAATACTGGGGATGGGTAGGCTGGATTAGGTTGCTTATTTTTTGTGCTAATGCTTGCCATTCAAGCACATGCTCAAACTTTGGTTGGGGGCATTTACGTCTCTATTGTGTGCTGGTTCCCAGTGGGCAGCTTCATTTGATGGTTGCTTGGGAAGCCAAGCAGTCTGTGACAAGTGGTGTTTTTCCAAGTGAAATAAGTTGGGACTCTTATAGGTGAGATGGTTAGAGTGCTGCAACTGCTGTTAAACATAAAGCTGTGGGTTGACACTATTTTTATTAGAGACCATTCCTAGTCCAAATTAAAGTTTGTGCTTCAGTGGCATTGGAGTCAAAATGTCGGTTGGGACAGAGGAAATCAAGTTTGAATCTGCTTAGTGTCTAATTGTCGTTTAGGTTGCTATAGCCTTTATGTATTTTTTTTATTGGAGATAGGGAGATGCAACTAGTAGGTAATCACACCATCGGTGTGGAGGGATCAGGAGGCTGAGACAAAAGATGAAGTTTGCCACTGCATTAAAAATGCACTTGATTTTGCAGAATTGTAGACAAGAATCCATCCTTGGGCTTTTTTTTATTATTATTATTTTGTGTGATAAGAACATGGATGGATGAGCATAGTTTGTTACAAAAAATAATATCTAGGAACAATCAAATAATTATGTTTTTATGTAATCAATTTTGTGCATTGGTCCTTAAAAGAATGTAGATGTACTTTTTCCATTGAAGTTATGTAGGTTCCTCCTTTTATGTTAGGTTATTCATCTGCTGCTTTCTGTAATCTGATGTGATTGGCTTCATATGATGTGTTGATTGTTAACTGCTTAATTTGGTCATTGGTTTTGCTTACGAATATGTGAAGCAAGTGAAAGCATTATCTGAGCTACTTAGTGTGGTGTGTTTAACTTTGGCCTGATAATTTCAATGGTATAACAGGAGAAGGATGCCCGAGACATTGAAATTCCAAATATAAGATGGGAGGTGTTTGAATTGATGATGAGGTGGGAGTGGTCAGTCTTCTTTCATGTTCTGATAATTGGTCGTGACAAGATTCTTATGAATTTCCTATATTTGTACAAGTGGTTTTAGATTCATCTATACGGGCTCAGTTGATGTGACATTGGATATTGCTCAAGATCTCTTGAGGGCTGCAGACCAGTATCTTTTAGAGGGTCTGAAGCGCCTTTGTGAGTATGCCATCGCTCAGGTAATGAGAACTCTTTTTAAAAAGAAAAAATTATTTATTAGGAGTTCTCTTTGGGAAAGGTCTATTTTTTGATCGATCCATACAAAGTACGCCACTCACCATGTGAAATTGTTGTAGGATATGTCTCTGGACAATGTGTTGAGCATGTATGAGCTGTCTGAGGCATTTAATGCAATATCTTTAAGGCATAGTTGCATCTTGTTCATCTTGGAACATTTTGATAAATTGAGAGAGAAGCCTGGGTATGCCTCATCTCTCGTCAACTCTCATGTCTATATGTGATCAACATGTGATCCAGGTTCATAATGTTCTACGTTTATTGTTTCTGAATTTAGGTTCTCACACTTGATCCACCGTGTAATTCCAGAGCTTCGGCTTTATTTTCAAAAAGCAATCAACGTAAACGTCCGATCAAGTGGGTGTTCTGCTTCCAAGATTTGACTCTGACCTACATGGTACATCTAACCGCATTTTATGGGGCAAATTGTACAAAGCTGTGATGTTGTATTGCGTTTATTTTTGCCCCGCTGATGTCTATTTCAGGCGAGTGAAACTGAGTGAGGAGCTAAGTGTTGTTTCTTTGTACTGAAAAGAAGGGGGTTTTTGGTGTCTATTAGACGGGGTGGGTTGTATTCTCCTCTTTCACTTGTCATTGAATGCTGTACTGATTAATCCAAAAATGTCATTCTATCTTTGTCTGCTATCCTTCTTTTCAGTCATTGATTATCCTTAAGAAATAGTGGCCTTAAATCTATTAATTTGGAATTCATATAGCGTGTAAAATTTTAAGCGGTGAGGCCATTGATCATTCAGAGTGTTCCTTTTCTTCACCTTCGTCCAGGACGTTCTTTGTAATGAAGCGAAATTACTGGTGCTGCAGGTCCTGATCATCTGTGTCGTAAAATATTTGTGGCATTCATTGGCGTTCACTTGAACATGGTTAAGGTTGTGAAAGACTATTTGGTTTGTAGTTCTATAAACTTAAAGAGTGGTAGTGAATTAGGGTGAATAACTTGGAGCAGAACTTGCGTCCACCCACTATGGATGCGCGTCGGGGCTCATGGAGTACTACTGTCTGTTAATGATCGAGATTGTCAACGGTCAGCATTTCATGCGCTCCCATGTACGTCCACCGTGGGCAGACGCAATAACCATGAACCAGTCTAAGCACAATTGCCAGACTGATGGTGGATGTTCTCTAAAAGGATGACTTCCATTATTTTTTTAAATTGCAAAAAAAATGTAAAATATAAAAGGTACAATTTTTTTGTATTTAGATGTCTTAAAATTTATTTAAAAGAAATTTTAATTTCAATCAAAATAAATACATATAAAAATCTTTAAAAATATCATTTTCTTATAAAAATAAAAGATATTAAGAAAAATTGTGAGAGTTATGTACACGTGCATATGGAAAAGAATACTTCATTTTTTTATTATGTAAACATCTAAAGAAAACTTTTAAAATTTTCATATCATTCCTTATTGTATTTCTATTTCATATAAATTTTTTTTTATATTATTTTCACGTCAATCAAACAAACTAAAGTTTTCACTTTTTAGTGGAAAGTAATCATGTATGCTGTCAAAATTTTTACTACTCTTGAATAAGTTCATCTTATCTAGGGACAAGGTTTTAGATATTTGAATATATGCAAATGCAAATTCATGTCCAACTGTTTATATTTGATCCAAATTAATTTAGGATACATTATATATCTGAAAATTTTTGTATCAACACAAGTTTGGTCTTTCAATCCATATAAGATCCAAATATTAGATATTTCATAAAAAAAATTTTAAATATTAAAAACATATTTTATATTAATTCTTTTTCTCACATTTCATATTGAAATTTATACTATTTACATTTTTAATAGACCCAAATCAGATATAAATTTGGTCGACTTGAATCATATATGAAAATTGTGAGGAAATCAAATATAAAATATTTGGACTAGGATCATATTAGTGATGCCAATAAGTCGGGTTTGGTTGGGTACTACCTAAATCAAACATGTCGTTTAAGATAAATTTATAAATTAAACCTAATAATTTACTATTTAACTTTCTATATCTAATGCCAAATCTAACCATTTGTCATTCAGGCAAAACTAAATTTGACTATTTATAATTAATGATCGGGCTTAAGTAGGTACCCATTTAACTATTCAAACTATGTATTTGGCAAAACTTTTACTCGAATTATACACTAATAATATAAGTTCTAAAAAAATGAAGCTAAATAATAAATAAAATTTGAAATATAAATTAGATATTTGATAATTTTATTAAGAAACATTTGTTTTAATAGTGAACACGAAATTAATCTTTATAATTAAAATTATAATTTAAGAAATAGTACCAGATATATATCCTTAATTTATCAAACACGAACATTTATAATTGGGCAACCGTCTTTCCCAAACTAATTTTTTTATTAATCATCCACAACCTTGCCAATACCAATAAGGTCGAGATACTTATCTATTACCGGTACAAGTGATAAAAATGGTTGTACCGTTTCTGGGTGGGCCGAATACCCGGCCCATTTACCCATTACCGGGGTCCGAGGTTCGAAAATTGAAAATTGAAATTTGAAAATGGGATATTCTGGTCCCTCTCCACCACCTTCGCCCGCCAATCCCTTCTCTTCCTCCGCCGGCCTCTGCCGCCGCCGCCGCATCCTTGGCGGACCTCTGATCTACCACCGCCGGACACTGTAAGCCTCTATCCCTTTGTTCACCTTCTCTGCTCTCTCTCTTTTTTTGGCAGTTTCGATCATGCCCATTTTCGTAGATCGTGGCGTTTGTTTTGATATTTGGTAATTTACGAATGTTCGATGTTTCTGTTCATCCTTTTTGCATGAAAATTGCTTGATTAAGTGCAGCAGCCTCTTGGAATTCGATTATATAATGTGAATTAGAATACCCAATTATTCGAACTCGAATTGTCAATTCATCTTAGTCAAAATAAAATTGATCAACTTTTTTTGTTACTGTACATTGAACCGTGTTTCGTTTCAAGACTCAGCCAACGTAATCCAGCTCACATTTACTTTGACCTTTTTTAAGGTATATACGTATTTTGTTCTTATACAAAAAACCCTCCTACTTTGTTTCGTGAAAAAGAGGTCAGATTTTGAGCAAACATATGTGATTTGGTTGGTGATAAAATTTAGACCTTAATTATTAGATCTCTTTTAGGGTTTGTTTAAATTATTAGTGGAACATAAACCAAATATTGTCAAGTACACAAGATCTGTTTTGAGTACGCTGCAACTGAGGTATCTGTTTTTAATATTGGATATTTTTCATTCCTTAGTTTCATGATTCTGTTGTCAAATCTTAGTTATTATGTACATGATCGATCGTTTGGTTGGAACTTTATAGTTAAATGGTTCCTTGCCAGAATCTACTACTTTGATCCATGCTTGACCCTTGGTAATGTATTTTACTTTGCACTTTTATAATTGATGATGCAGGATTGCTGGCCGTTTGCATATAAATAGCTTTGAGCAAGTGAAAACTAGCGAATGCAACTTAACGCTAGCAATTTTTTTTTCTTAAGTTTGTGCATTTCCATGTTTGTGTTTCTCATTTTTTACATTTCGTGCACTGTGGTTTTATCTTTTTAGTTATTGTATGTTATTTGTTTATGGACTATGATTATGAATGTGGAGCTAAGTAATGTAGGGAAACTAGTGATACCTTGTAATGGTATAAGCCATTGGTTAGTTTTTTGAATTGTCCTAATCAAGTTACTGTTTTACTTGGAAAACCAGTCGCTTGTTTTTTTAACAAGTGAGTGTCGCAGAATGTTAACATCATTATTACATAAACTTATTTGATGTCTTAGATCTCATATCCCTGTGTAGTCCGGGGAAGCTTGTAATGTTACATACCAAGGGTGCTCTTTTGTTAGAGCCGTTGTTAACACGTTCATGCATCTGCTCCAGTGAAGTTTTCTTTGAAAAATGGTCTCAAGAAATCATTTCTCTATGTGCATCACTTTTGTGGTTCAAAAGGTTACATTTTGAGGGGAATTGTTTGACAAATCACTTATAATGTTACATGGACTTGCATTTGAGATATTGGATTTTAGGTTAAGTTCCTTGTGTTTTGGATAATGTAAATAAATTGCAGATTGCTCTTGTTGTATTTTTTATCATTTTCTTTTGGAAACTATTTGTGATCTTTGATATACATCGTTAAGCAAATTTTGGATTTTGACAAGCAATATAATAGCTCTTTGTGGATTGTTATGCATTGATGTGGGGAAATTATAGCTGATAATAGTTTATTTTTTCAGATTGAGTTTGACATGGGTTTGAAAAAAGTCATATCAGATGCAGATTTGCCAATGAAATCACCAATTATATCATTATCAATCAAGTTGTGGCCTCCCAGCCAGAGTATCCGTTCCATGATTTTTGAGCGTTTAGTCACCAGTTTATCGTCTCCTTCTATTTTCACTCAGAAATATGGTTCTTTAAGTCGAGAGGAGGCAGAACAGCATGCTTTGAAGATTGAAAAATTAGCCTTTTCCGCTGCTGATGAGCATTATGAGAAAGTGCTAGATGGAGATGGAAGCTCTGCTCTTCATTTGTATGCTTCTGAGTCTAGTAAGTTATTGATTGGAGTTCTCAAAAAGGCACACAAAGGAAAGAGAACATGGTGACTCTTGCCTCGGGTGCAAAAAATTTGCCATGCTCATCTGTTTTTGATATTTCTCGTGAACGACGTGCATTTCTTGAAGCAGTGGAAGCAAAAGAGATCTTGAAGCCATTAGCAGAAGAAGGAAATAACTTTACTAAGATTGTTTTTAGCAATAGGAGTTTTGGAGTGGATGCTGCACGTGTTGCCAAATCTATCTTAGTATCCCTTAAGGATCACCTAACAGAGGTGGATCTTTCAGATTTTGTAGCAGGCAGGTCTGAGGTGGAAGCTCTTCAAGTGATGAGCATTTTCTCATTGGCTCTTGAAGGTTGTATACTGAGATCTCTGAACTTGTCAAATAATGCTCTCGGAGAAAAGGGTGTCCGTGCTTTTGGCCCACTTTTGAAGTCCCAGAGTGATTTAGAGGAGTTATATCTGATGAATGATGGCATTTCTGAGGATGCTGCTAAAGCTGTATCTGAACTTTTGCCTTCCACGAAGAATATGAAGATTCTCCATTTCCATAACAATATGACTGGTGATGAAGGCGCTTTTGCTATTTCTGAGTTAGTGAAACGTTCGGTTGCTTTGGAAGATTTCAGGTGCTCTTCCACAAGGATAGGTTCTGATGGTGGTGTGGCTTTGGCAGAGGCACTAGAAACTTGTCCAAAGTTAACAAAGCTTGACTTGAGGGATAATATGTTTGGTGTGCTTGCTGGAAAAGCTTTTGCTAAAGCCCTGTTAAAGCATGTATTTCTTACTGAAGTTTATCTGAGTTACCTGAATCTGGAGGATGATGGAGCAATTGCAATAGCTAGTGCATTGAAAGCTTCAGCTCCCAAACTCCAAATTTTAGAGCTAGCAGGGAATGATATCAGTGTTATATCGGCCACTGCATTAGCTGAGTTGATCTCAGCAAAACAATGTCTAACCAAATTGAACTTATCAGAAAATGAACTTAAAGATGAGGGCATTATAAAAGTTGCAGACACCTTAAAAGCGGGTCATTTGAACCTTATGGAAATAGACATGAGCAGCAATCAACTAAGAGGTGTTGGTGCAAGAAAATTAGCCGAATTGGCTGCCTCTAAGCCTGAGTTTACCCTTCTAAACATCAATGGAAACTACATATCTGAAGAAGGGATTGAAGAAGTGAAGGAGATACTAGAAGCGAGCAAGAAGTCGAATGTTCTTGGTCCTTTGGATGATAATGATCCTGAAGGAGTGGAGACTTCTGAAGCAGAAAGTGCAGAGGCAGAGGACGAGCTGGAGTTGAAGTTTGAGGGTCTTACAGTTGACGATGAATAGGAGGTATTTTTTCTGGTAACAGTCGTGGTTGACTTGTGATTCTACTATTTTGCAGGATTTGTCTTGCTTTCAACTTTGTTGAAATTTGAGACTTGGAGTTATTGTGGTGTGGATGCGAACTCGAAGTATGGATTGGTTTTTTCATGTAGTTGTTTTTAACATTTCCTTGTTGTCTTAGTATTTTACCGATCTTCCTTGCTTGTGAAGACCATGTATATGTTTTTTAATCCTGGTTTTCGTCAGCTGCTATAAGTTTGCTCTATTCTAGGCTGATGTCGATTGTGCTTTATTTGATTTCGTAGTATAAAAATGGGTAAATGCGCTAAATGTCATATCCTTTTTTGAGTTCAATGCCAACTTGAACATTTGGAAGGGTGTGATTGATTGGACGACTCCAATGCGCTCCTGTGTAAGTTAGCAAACCATTATGTGAACCCATTAATTTGCGTGTGATAGCAATCAGTAACTATGAATATGAAAGCTGTCCGGCGCTTGATTTCGCTTATAGTTTGATTTGCTATATTTGCTTTGATAAAAATTAATTCAAAATTTTTCTGAATGCTATTAAAGTATGGTTATGCTACATTTATTTTATCATTTTTTCGTGTAATATCACTAAAATAATCATATAGCATGATTTTATTTAAAATCTCAATCTTATTTCTCTTTTATACGCAATATGATGGCAGATTAAAATCCATTGGAGCATAAATTTTTTAGGAGCAGGAAGATGACGAAGAAGAATGACAGTGAAATATTTGGGTCATTAAAATAAAATTTTATCATAAATTATAATAAAGAGTATTTTATACCTATGAAGATGAAGCTAATTTAAGCTTGACTAAAATTCAAATTAGCTTATATTAATGTGCTTGATTTGAATTGAAAATTAAATAAGTTGAATTAATATTAAAATACTTTTGACTATAATTTAAAAATATGAAATTTGAATTTGATTCATCATGTCTTGGGCTTTGAGTGGATTATGTAGTTTCTTATATTAAATTTTTAATTATATAAATAAAAAAGTTTATAAAATGAGTACACGTTGCTCTTTTGATACTTTAAGTTGATAAATAAAAGATTTATGTTGCTTAAAAATATTAATTTAGTAATTTAAAAGAAACATAATATATTTTAATAATTTTTATAACATGACTGAGGGTATTCAATTAATAAATCAGACAATATATAGTCGTTCATGGAGTTGACTTAACAAATCATAGAATTGGGTCGACTCGGGAAACTTTTATAATAAAAAAAGAGTTTTAAAACTCTACTTTTGACTTACTTTGACCATACAAACATCTAAGAGACTAGATTAAAAGAATATGCCTTCTCTACATACATGGTTTTCGTGAAAATTATATTAGTACTCTTTCAAACCCTGAGGTAGTGCGATGTATGAAAGTATTGTGTAATGCAACATATTTTCGGAATTTGTGACACTAACTTAACAATTCCTTTGTTACCTGAGTGCCGTGACAATGTTAAATAGAGGATATGAGGGCGTAACCTTTCTTTATAAATATGGTTTTTGTCATGCAAGCGTGCCTCACTTTTAATAATTTATCCTTGCTTACAGCCCTCTTATCACTTTTAGTAAGTTATCTTTGTTTACAACCTTCTAAGGCTTTCTGAAGTTTTTCCTGTGGATAATAAAATACTTATTTTGTCAGTATTATTTTACCCGTAGTTATTTCGGACGAGTAATCGAGCTTGATATTTTTTGCTATGTATATGTAGGTGAGGTCCCATGGCATTGGCTGGCTTAGGCGTATGGATCGGAATCTCTAGCGGTGGTGGTGGGGCCATATGTTGTACTTTATTGTGGATGATTGTATTTTGTGGGCAGGAGCCTTATGCAGAATTTCATGATCCTTATATGTTGGATTGGGTTATGCTATGCTATTTATGTACATGTTGGATTGTTGTTGTTGTTGTTATTTATTTATGCACATGTTGGCAAAGAGTGAATCAAGGTAAATAAAACTTATTTAGTTGTAGTTGTATATGTATATAGAGTACGCAAAAAACCCACGTAAAGACCGGTAGTTCGGGTACGATATCCTAGCATTCGATGATATCACTGTATTTAATTTTTCCTTGCAGCATATTAGGAATATGTAACTATGACTTAGTATTTAATAAATAATAATCATCCGCGTTAAGTAATTAAGTTACCTAATCTAATCACTGAAATTAAATATAAGAATTAGAGCACATTACACCATACTTCAAAGTATTCAATCTTTTAGCTACATTAAGAGTGTTGTCTTTGTATAACTCATAATGATTAATGTATTTTTAAAGTTACCCTCTTATTCACATGGGAGGTGTTGTTTCTATTGTGCCCGGAATGCTCACATGGGAGTTTTAAGTCTAAAATCCGACTTATGTAGTATGATTTTATATACATTATATGGAAACCCGATAAAGTGTCCGTCTCCAGCCTCCTTGAGAGTTGAGATATACTTCCGTAAAGTTTGTACGCAATAGTTTAATAAGTAATTTTTTAATTTATAATATCATTATTTAGTCGGTCCTTTCGGGCTAAATTGAGGTATTATAGTTCCCAAGTTACAAAATAAGACTTTTCATCAAGAGAACTAGTATTGATAATGGCTGCGGGTTTATCATTAATTAATGCTTTATCTAAATAGAGAACACCCAATTGAAACCAGATTTGTTCAAACCATTCGGCATAGTTTAGCCCATTAAACTTAACCAAACAATTTCTTAGACCAAACGTGTTTATGACTACAAAATAATTACACCTGGTCAATCATTAATACTTTGAGTTAAATTAATGGATCCAAAAAATTACAATGTATAATAAGTTCACCTTTGGGTAATCCCAAAAATACAAATTTAACAAATATGAGTGCTAATTAAATAACTTTAATAGACAATCAATTATCCTCAAATTAATATGAACATTATTTTTGGATAAACAAACACATTAACTGAATATATTAAAATGTCCCTTATGCTTCATTAATTAAAATGCAATGGCCCACCTTTAAGTGGCCTCCTAGCACCAATATTAATGATTTCACTTATTCAAGAAAAAAATTAATTTAGCATATCTGCAAGAACACTTTGAAAATAACACAATTAAATATTAATTTTTTCTAAGCTAGGCCACTTTAGTTACTAACAAGCTTTTATTATTCAATAAGTATTTAACTGATAATGTATATTAAAATACATGATTAAATATTTAACCTTTTCAAGTCAAGCCACTTTGGTGACTAATAACATTTATATGTATCATTTCATATATAAATAATGTATGCAATAATCAAATATGAATAATAAATCCCATTAAATAATAAACTTTCTTTTAGGTTGACTAATTACTCACATGTATATGTTAAAACTTGTCACATTATTATTATAATTACCATAAGTACGCATATAATTTTACCAAACATTGACACCTTCCTTTAGATCAAACAATATTCACATGAATTATATACCCTCAACTATCAATCATACAACTAATTTCTAGCTCCTAAAGGTGTGGCTGGCTAATAATATCACCCTTCCCACTAATTGTAATGACTTCCAATAATGGTTGTTGTTAACAAATAAAGCATGAAATAAAATTACAAATTACATATAATACAAATAAATTTTAATTTTTATGCAAATCTATAGGAGGAGGCTATGATGACTACATGTAAAACTTTAATATAAATCTATTTAAACAATTTTAGAATTGTCAATAAAACTACCAAAAAATTATATGAATAAAATATAATCGTTAATCGGAAGCGTAAGTATTTTCATATTTTAACACTTAAAAGAGAAGTATGAAAAAAATTATTTTTCTTCTTTCACCTTAACTTAGAGTGCTTCTCTTCTATAGTGTAGCGATAACTAGTGTAGAGATTACTTTCAAAATATTTTTTTATTTAAGTTAATATTTCCTTTATAAGGGAAAAAAGCGGATAACACATAGCCTGAGACTAGGTTCATTTAATTACTCACATTATAACCATCAAGAATGTGTCTCTTGGTAACCTAGACTTTCTCCATGAGGCAAATATAATGAGATTCAATTCATTATTAGATTATTTAATAATTTTACAAACGAACCCTTAAATTGATTTTTTTCTTTTCTTTATCATACAATCAAACTTATCTTGGACTGATTAAATCAGTAACTCGCAAGATAGACTTAATAGAAAGGGGATTTCCAAATACTCCGCCATTAACCCCTTGATATTTGTAGGACTAAATGTAAAAACTAGTGGTAATTGAAAATTCGAAAAATGAAATTAAAAAGAACTTAGAAACTCCAGTTGTGTGATAAGTGGATTAGTGGCTTCATTTTAGCTTGAAAGTAAATTAGAAGAACCTGATCGAGCTCAAGAAGTATCTAGGTCCTTACTAAAGGATACTCATGAACAACTATGTATCATTTAACTTAGTGGGAAGAGATTGAGCAATGTCCCCCTTGGCTCTTTATTCTTGTTAGAGAAGAACCCTAAGACTAGTTTTTCCAACCCTAAGAAAAGTAGCAAGGTCTAAATTACTAAAACAAAGTAGCTCCGCCCAACTTCCTTAATCTGTGTCTCCTTTCTAAAATGTTGTGCGCAAAGGTGAGGAATCTACTTTGACTTATTACGCAACCAACATACATAAAACGAGCACTCACTTCTCTTTTTGACTCGCTTCGTACCAAGTATATATTGCCTTCTTTCATTCAACAAGTTAATTGAAGTGGTGTTTTAGGTAAGCCATGCAGACTTGTCATGCTGCTGATGGCTAAGTTTATTACTTAGCTAACAGCTGACTGCTGCTGTAAACTACTTTTCAATATTGGGTTTCATTTTGGAGCTCATGTGGGTGAGGTGGAAACAAGTACCGAGAAGGAACCCACTGCATGTTTCACTTTATATATGTTTTGCACATATGAACTCAAAGTTGAGAGGTGGTTTATTAAATACTTGAAATTGACACAAAAATGTGATGCCATTCTGACTCCTACTCAATATTCTTGTTTGGGGACAATTTAGCTGAGTTTGCAATCTGCAATTAGTGATGCTAATTGCAAAGCGAAAATAGGACGACCACGTTGGAAGTTGGAGATGATCACATGCTGTTGCAAATAATCTGGTTCTCATAAAGTGTCAAGTGCTAATTAAAAGATGTTGAAACTAATGCTGTGAGATTAATCGATTTCAATAGTTCAAAAGACATCAACGACTACGTACGCATTGTATCGATCGTCAACGTTAAACACATTTTGACAAGGAATATATAAAAAGCAAAACAGTACTTGACCTTTGTTTTTACGTTTGGTAGCAACGAAGAACGCTTTGGGAGCATATGTTGCATTATATATATACCTGCTTAATAAGATAGAAAATGGTAATGCACAACAATCCAGTTCTTGCATGGAAGTAGGGAGATTGACATATTTGTGCTCAAAATTAAATTACTTGGCATTTGTGTTCCCGGAGCCAGATTCTGTTGCCGGGGCGAATTCTGTTGAGTTTTACTTAGTTCGGGCTCAATTAGTACCAGTTTGTCTTTGAGTTCCAAATTTGCTGCTCAAGATTAATTCAAGCCAAGTTTGTCTTACCTTAGTTTGTGTTTACCACTAGTCCTTATGTATTTGTCATAAATTTGTATATAAAATAATATAGTTTTATACCTTATATATTTTTTTAGGAAATGTTATAAGTGATCTTATTTTATTTTTGAATTAATTTTTATAAAAAAGAATATAATATATTACAAAAAACCACTTTTTCGCACAATTTTTTCAGTGTCTTCTCCACAACAATTTGGCTGTGGAGAAAACTCTAGATTTCTTTCTATATTGGAGATATTTAAAGGTAAATATATATTAACTTTCTTATTTTTCTCCAGGTCAAAAAACATGTTCAAGACTTAAAATGTGGAGAAAAGTAAACAGGAGAAAATTGGGATGGAGAAAAATTAACATGGAGAAATCTAAAAAAAATCTCAAAATAAAAAAAATCGAAAATTTTCTCTATTGCAAAAATTTGCGTAGAGAATACGTGGAGAAAGGTAATTTTCTCCACCCTATGTTTTAAAAATATGAAGAAAAACTTTTTTTGTTTTGATACCTCAGATTTTTTATACAAACCCCAATTGAGAACACATAAAGCCTAAGTTTACTTTATTCCAAGCAAAACCTATGGAACATATATTGAGCTAATTCAAACCCTAAACACCCTATCTATGTAGTTGGTAATGCTATACAGGTGCCATACCAGATTTTTAGGTAGTACATGTATATTTGGTTGAGCCAAGTCTAACAATGTTGAACTATATTCTAAAATTAAAAATGAAAAATTTCAGCAAATGTTAAAAAAATATTTTATCGTCAATATTTTATTAAATATTAATTAAAATATTAAAATTTTCAACAAAAAATTAAATTTTATAATAATTTTATAATAAAAAAATAAATACCGATTAAAATAGTACAAAAGTGCAAACCACATGTGATTTAAAGACGGTGCGTGTTAAACCGGGTTACCATGACCTGGTGGTATAATACGGTATTTAAAACAATGGTCTTTGTCTCTTCTTCTTTTTCCTTTTCTTTTTTTAATATATATATATATATATAGACACCAAAAAAAAAGTGTTAGTGATCCGAATTATACTATGATTTTATGTGATTAGAAACTTTAAATTAGGATTGATTATTATTAGGAGCAAGTTAGTTTACACTGGGCACATTGAAATGGGCCGGAAGAAAGCGCAAGTGGGCCGAAGGAAAGATAGAGCGCAGACCCATCCCCGCCGGATGCCCCTCCCCATCCTCGAGCTCCAGCACGTCTTCCTCCCACGGCGATTCGTCCGACGCCAAGAAATCGCTTCGATCGATTCCAGATCTGATCTTCGAATCGGAAGGGGAGCAGAGCAGCCCTCTCACTCTCCCTCTCCGTCTCCTTCTCCTTCCTCCTCGCTTGTAGATTTGGGACGTCGGAGAAGATGATGTCCAGCGGCTACACCTCCCTCGACAACCAAAACCTCCCTGCATCTGTCCCGGTTCTTCTTCTTCGTCTTCTCCATTTCTTGGTTTTGTTTTGTTGGATTGGTATTTGGATCTGACTTATTTTTGTCTTTTCGGTTCAGGCTGCGCAGAGCTCGGACCATGTTGCCGTCAAATTCGCGGGTTAGATGCGATGCATGGCATTGTTGGGAGTGATTGTTTTTGTTTTTTTTCTTCTTCTTCTTTAGATTTGGGGTGTGGTTATGGAGTTTTGGTTTGTTGATTGGGTCGATTTTCAGATGCGAATCTGCAGACGTTTCCGCCGACTGCCGAAACGCAGGGGAAGATTGCCGGTGCGCATCGTCCACCCCGTGATGCCGATGGTATGGACTATGCACTACTCTGCGTTGCTAGGGTTTGATGATTTGTTCCATAGCTAATTCTTAGATTTTATTGCGATGAGGATGAGGAGGGAATGAGAAATGTTTGATGTATTTGTGTGTAAAGCAGCCTCATCTCTTGGAACCAAATTTGTTGGTGTGTGGTGGGGTGGTTGATGCGTTTGGTGCTTGACGTGATTTCTATCGATTTAGCATCTAGCCCTGCAAAATTGAGTTGGCGGCCTTTGAATCTTGCTGCTAATTGCTTGGTTTTCCTTATTTTGTCTATTTATAGTGAATTGTGTGACTATTTTATGGAAGGATTCACACATGTTGATCATCACAAGCTATAAGAAAACCACGAGCAGGTTTGTTGTTTCTTTAATTTTTATGTGTGGGATGGTTTTATATGTGAATGAGGATCTGATTTGAACGTTGCAATGCCTCCCTGAATGATGCTACGCCTAGTACTATAGTCAGTACTCTTCAGTTCAGTTTCATTTTTACAATACGCTTTCAACGTAAAGGATGCCCCTTGATTCTGACATCTGAATTTTAGTGTAGATTTAATAGGTTGTATGATGGGTTACTCTATGCACAAACAGACTATTTCATTGTACGTTGCGATGATGTCCACTTTCTTGTTTGGTCCAAAACGACTCTAGTTCTATGCTTTCTATTTTTTGTTCTATTTTTTTGTAACGTAGCTTTTGATTGTTCTTTTTGGATAGGTCATCTCTAACTGCGAAATGTTTTTATGTATAATGCGTGATAGGTCTGCTTTAGCAAAGATATTATGTTTGTTTTGTCATTCCTTTGTGACGGAAAGTTGTCAAGGGTCATGTTAAATGGTTTTTCTTGACCAATGAAGAAATTTATTTGTTTTGAGTGTGTTTTTATATCACTGGTACAGTTTTGTTACTTGTTTATCAATCGTTGCTCTCATCTTTCTAGATACATTCTCAAAGCCTGCGTCTGGTTCATCTGATGAGCCTCAGTCAACTGGTTGGTTCAAAGCATTTACAATTG
This sequence comes from Piper betle, assembly GCA_033002965.1. Lineage (NCBI taxonomy): Eukaryota > Viridiplantae > Streptophyta > Magnoliopsida > Piperales > Piperaceae > Piper > Piper betle. The sequence goes on from JAURVB010000729.1 coordinate 96,102, forward strand.
CAGCGTACAGGCCATACTTCGATGTAGATACTTCAGATGTTTTAGAAAGGATCAAAGACTCTGTTGTACCTTTTAGAGGAACCTTTACAGAGAAGACACAGGATAACCCAGATCTGTGAGTCAATTTTACAATACTCCCTCAGTCATTCACACTTTTACTGATACATAGGAAGTTTAATTTTAATGTAAGCGGAATATGATGGTTTGACGTGTTTCTTGGCTGTGAAGAAAAGCCATCCTGCACTAGCTAATTCTTTTAGCAAATATCTTGCATTGGCAGGTATGGACCCTTTTGGATCTGCACTACTCTAATATTCGTAGCGGCTGCCATCTGCACAATAGCGACTTATGTGGCACACAAATTGCAGAAAAAAGAGTGGGATTATGATATAACTTTAGTTACTTGGTCAGCTGGTCTCTTTTATGGATATGTCATAGTAGTTCCTCTTGCCCTGTACATTGTTTTGAAATACTTCTCAGCACCATCAGGGCTGGTCCAGCTGTTTTGCCTTTACGGATACTCTCTCTTTATCTTTATTCCGGCTTCAGTAAGTTCTCGTTTGACTTCAAGAATTTTAATGGCTTGCTGGTCTCGTTTCATAAAACAAACTGTTAACAATATTGCTTCTTTACAATTCTTGCAGTGCCTCTCAGTTGTACCTTTAGAAATATTCAGATGGGTAGTTGCAGGAGTAGCAGGGTTCATGTCTGCAACATTTGTGGCACTTAATCTTCGGAGTCATATTATGTCGGCTGGTGAGAGCTGGTTCCTGATTGTTGCTGCAATTTTTGTGTTGCAGTTGGCCCTTGCAGTTGTACTGAAACTTTATTTCTTCACAATAACGGTTGGAAAAAACTGATTTCTCATTTGAGCTTGTGGGCAGAATTGACCCCGTCAATATATAGAACAATAGGGGACGCTATTCCCTCAGTTTTTGTTAGTTTCTTGGTGGTTATATCGAGCCATATTCATGTTACTTTCTTTTGTACATGGACAATTCGTCGAGACAAGTTTCTACTGGCTTTACTTTTTGTTTCATCGATTCATAACCATCCAAATATCCAATCAATCTATTGGATAAAATAAGTTATTAAGCCAGTGGTTACACTAAAAAGAGTAAAATCCTAAACTAAAAAAAATTTTCTTTTCTTACTGAGCCACTTGATCATTCTTTGGGTGTTTCCCTGATTGTTTCTGCTGAATTCGACTCAATTTTTGGTTGAATTCGGCTCAAATTTTGACTTGAACTTTTAGATACGATTGGGAAAAAGAGTTAGCATCAAGTGGCATATATTCTTATCTTGCCTCTAAGTTAACAAAGACGAAAGTAAATTTGTTTATTTTATAACAATTAGGTAAGTTGGTGTACCATGCCCGTCCTATATTAGATTAGAAATAAGTTCTAATTATTATAGATAATTTTTTTAAATAATTAGTTAGACATAGATATCATAACCATTTCATGAACTAACAAATTCAATCAGCAACACCAAAAAGCAAAGCAAAATCACATTTATTTTTTTAAATTCAATCTGAATTCAAAACAGAACACTAACCTGAGCATGAAGAACACAATCCCGACCAGAAAGAAGAACAGGCAACGATTGCCACTGCATATCCGTGGGCACCATGAATCCGATTTCTTCCGCCCTGCCGCATGCAAAACATATGATAGAATCACAATCACACAATCAAACACCTCCAATACAGCAAAGAATGAGCCTTTGGAGCTATATACAATTGTCACAAAAAATGGAAGCAAAGTTCTAACTTTTGAACAACCAGACATTCGAACCTGTCCAATATGTGGTCCGGCACACGGCCGCCGCAGACATGGCGAAGAGTTTGCGCCGCTTGTGCTGCTGCGGCCTCCACAATGCCAGGGCCCCAGAAGACGCTACACTTTGGCGTCCGCCTCCGAGGCGTCGACCACGGGCCGGCGGCCGGCTAGGGAGCTGGACAGCTGATGGAGGACCTCGTTCGGAGCGGCGGCGGGGGCCTCACCGTATAAGAAAGTCTGGCGGCGGCTGCGTAGCAGAGCAAGGCCATGAGAGTGGCGGCCGGATTTTGCCAGGGAGGGGAGGTGATACAGGGATGAAGATGAGGAGGTATGTTTTGTATACGCCGCGCCAGTCGGTACCCCTAGACACGCCTCATGTATATTTTAGAAAAAAAATTATTTGTACATGCAAATGATTTATTTTCATTTTAATTAAACATTTAGTACGGATAAAAAAACCTGCTTATAAGTTTTAAAATAATTTAAATATGTTCAAGGGAACAAATAGAAGCTGACACACAAGCAAATATTTTTCCATGGAGAAAAAAAATAGTTTTCTCTCTGCAGGTTTTGACCATAAAAGAATTATGTATTTTTTTGATAAAATCTTTTCTCCATTATTAAACGAATCCACATGACTAATTGTTGTTTATGATGCAATATATATATATATATATATATGCATGGAAAAAATGTTTCATATGTTGACAGTTCCAAAATAGCCAGATAGAGATATTATCTTAAAAACAAAAAAAAAATCATAATAATAAAACAAATCTCTTCACATTTTGGAAAGATTAAAAAAAGTATTGGGCAATTTCAAAGTAGTTCCAAAATTACTAGATAAGAAGATCATTAAAAAGAAAAGATAATTTCTTTTAAAAAAATCTCTCAATTGTGGCAACAACCATGCAAAATTTTGGTTAAAAAAGTGTTATCGTCGAAAAAAAACCCAGATTTAAGAAAAACTTCCCCTCAAAATCATATCCCGCTTCTTCTCTAAAATTGCTTTAAAATGTAACACTTATTGTTTTAAATACTATATCATGCTATCATGTTGTACCTAATATATCGCATACATATTACCTCGAATTTAGTATGATTTAACTTTTTATGCTATTTTAATTAGTATTTGGTATTTTAGTATAATTTTTCACAAAATTTAATTTTTATTGAAAATTTTAATATTTTAATGGCTATTCAATAAAATATCAATGAAAAATATATATTTATCATTTAATATAATATTTATTTATTATTTTATGATAAGATACATTCCAATTTGACTTAATTGAACTAAATATATACTATATCACTTTAAAATTTTGTATAATAATGAATACGGTATTTAAAACTTCGAAAACAACTATTATTGATGTTCACCATTGACGGCAGCTTTTCTTCACGCACAATTTGTAGGTGAAGCAAAATTAAAGAAGATTTTTCGTCCTCTGGTTTAATTTGTTTTTTTACTAGAATATATTAACAATTTACTATTAGAAAAATTATTACATTTTTCATAAAAAATTCATGGCATAATTTTGACACAAACTTTCACATCAAAAACCGGTGATAAAATTTAAAATTCAACTTCATCAGATGAAGGCTGCAGCCAGCCCGTTATTCATGAAAATCGCCGGTGACTATTTTCGCCACAAACACGTGATGACAAAATCACAACAAATTTAGCATTATTTTTTATCCGTGACAAATAAACTTTGACCAAAAAATCCCCTAATTTTAAAAAGTCTTGCCATTTTTTTTAACACAAAAAAATCGTATCATTGCATCATTGATCCGCAAACTTTTATATATTCTCTAATGCACTATATATAGCATTTTTTTTGAAGCAACTATATATGTATATATATACACCACTTCTGAATCTATCTATATTTGGAGTTTGTTACAAAATCACAATCACAAGACAAAGTAGAGCTACTACTCAGACAAATTCGATGCATACACACACTTTTCTTTCCCCAAAAGCGCACGTATAAGACCTCGCGAGAAAAAAATTACGTGCACAAGATTATTCGTATAAGACCTTGCAAGAAAAAAATTACATGCACAAGAGCATTTGTGTCACAATGCAGAGCCCGAAATAGACACTCAGACACCACGAGAAGCCACGTTAGAAGGCACGTTTCAAGTCCATCCTCCACCCCCTCCTCCCTTATATGATCTCCCTTCCATCACCTCATGCCACGGACTTGTCCAAGGAAGCATTCATGCACGTGCATGGTTGATACATGTTCTCTCTCAGAATCGCATCTTCTTGCACCTTCACAACTACCCTGCTAAACCTTCATCTCCAATCTCATTTCAATCCTCTGCATTTGCCAGGCCATATTTTGCAAGATCAATGCCTTCCGCAGACCAAGCCTTCCCACCCAAAAAGCAGGAGACCCAGCCAGGGCAAGAGTACATCATGCCCCACACTCCACCACCTCCGACTACAAGGCCTCCAACAGGCTCCAAGGCTAGGTGCTGCTCGTCACCGGAGCACCTATGGCATCGGCCGCGCCGTCTGCTATTGCTTCGCCGAGGAGGGTGCCACCGTTGCCTTCACCTATGTCAAGTCCCGCGAGGACAAGGAGGCCAACGACACCCTCCGAATGCTCGTGCTGAACAAGGCCGCCGACAGCCCCATCTCCATCCCTACCGATCTGGCCTAAGAACTGCAAGAGGGTGGTGTTGGGTTTGTCCTACATCGGTCGTAGAGGTTGTTGATGACTTGTATATAGGCTAATGGGAAAGCCTTACTCCTTAAGTTAACTTTTTGATTAAGAGAGGCCCGTGGCACCTATTGTGAGAAGTCCTTTTGGGAGCCCAAAGGGTCCAACAGTAGTTTCGGAGCTTGGGTACGGGCCTAAAGGGCCTAACAAGTGGTAACAGGTGGTCGACGAGGTGGTGAACGTGTTTGGCCTCATCAACGTGCTTGTCAACAACGCCGCTCTGCCGAGCAATACGAGGCCATGTCCGTGGAGGAGATCTTCACGACTAACATGTTTCCATGCTTCTACATGGTCAAGTAAATGATCTTACATTAAGATTTAGTAGTCTTGATTGATTCGTATTATCTGATTGATTGTTTGTGTTCTGGCCTAATCCAAAGGCATGCATTGAAGAGGAAGGGAGTGCAATTATCAACACAACCTCTATTAATGCAAACAAGGCCACCCATCTCTGATAGATTACACGGCCACCAAGGGAGGGATTGTTGCCTTCACAAGAGCGACTGCCTGAAGGTGCTGAAGAGGGGGGATACGAGTAAATGCGGTGGCGCCGAGGCCGGTGTGGACGCCATTGGTTCCAGCCTCCTTCAACGAGGAGAAAGTGAAGAATTTTGGCAAGGAGTTTCCCATGGGAAGGGCTGCTCAGCCTCATGAGATTGCAGCGTCTTATGTGTTCCTTGTTAGTTTGGACTCCTCTTACTTCTCTGGCCAAGTTCTTCATCCTAATGGTGAGTTTTTTCAACATTTGGGATTTTTAGTTTATGGGTATAGATATTTAAAAAAAAAAAGATGTTTAATATCTTCTTCATTATGAATTGATCAATCTTTATTGAGTTATCTCGTTTTCTGATATGAACGAGTTCTGGTGGCCGGAAGGCTGGTTAACAATGGAAGGCCTGGAAGTTTACACTAGCTTTAGTGAATAGTATGTGGTGCTTTTTGCTACTTAAAGTGAACAGTGGGTGATGTTTTTTGCTACATAATCAAGAGTACTTTGTATGATGTACACAATGTATAATTTGGAGTGATTACTTGACTTAATCTGTACACAATCCCTTAGAATCTAAGGTATAACATACATATGGCAATTAAACCCTGTAAAAACCAAAACCCTGTGATAAGAAAGGACAGTCCCACATCAGATGGGAGATATAAGCTTTATAAAATTCGAGAGGGACTCAATATTTTTTATCTTGGTTAATTGGCCATTTTACGGAGGGTGGTATAGGCCTATTGGGTTGTGTCCAAAGAGAGTGAGTGACTGTGAGTCCATGGGCCTGACCAGAACTGACTGGCGGGTTCAACACGGGTAATGACAGAGGTATGCTCCGTCTAACAAATAAAATGAATTTGAGCCTTTCTAATTTTTTGTTTTTTTCTTGACTAGAGATTGAATTAGTTTTTATAGAAGGAAGGAATTAGATCTATCAACGTTATGGGTTGTGGCTTGATAAATTTCACCAGTTTGAAAACCTTCATAATTTTGTTATCAAAGCCAGCTTTAGCTTTAACCTAACCTGTTAAGTGGATGAACCTTTTTTAACCACTTTATCCATGTAATTGGGTCATTAACGGATTATTTTCACCACTTAATATGGAGTCTCACGTTATAAAACGAACATTAAAAAGTAAGATATTCAACAATCTAATTCATTATTAAATGAATTTTATATAAATGTTGAATTTTTAATACTCCGTGTGAAATTGCACAAAAATTTTCGGCAAGTTAATAGAACAGAAAATGATGACATAATTTCCACAATTATAGCTTTAATTTTCGTTTAAGTAGCATTGGAGAGTTGAAGGAAGATGAGTATTTAGAAATTAGGCAACGTGCACTTTAATTTAGAACTTCACTTATTAGGTATAAGAACAAGGCTTTGATGCGCGGATAGGCTCCGGTTTTGTTATAGAAGTCGAGGAGGTGATATATTTTAATTCAGAGATTAGCTCCAATTAAGTGAAGAAATAAATTATATTAATTTAATATGTTATTTTATTTTATTGCTCTTATTTTTTATTTAAGTTGACTTTTTATTTACTAATAATTAGGCAATTGCACGAAAGACTAATATTATTGATCTGATAGAATTGATGAGATAAAATATAATAATTTAATATATTACAAGTCTATTTAATTTAAAGATAGATAATTTAATTTATTTTTTATTTTATTGTATTTTTATTGAATCTCCTACTTTAAATTTTAGTTTTTTTAATTATTAAGAGTAGATAAGAATTGATAAGCTTGCTAGAACGTACATTGTGCAGGTCACACGCAAGTTTAAATTAATATAAAGAAAAGAGGAATATAGCTAGCATATTGAGTATAAATGTTTACATGGTTTTTTATTCCCCTTCACATTATCAAGGCAAGAGTTTATAACTTTATACACATTTACAAGCAAAAAGATTTTGTGCATTATAATTTGTGGCTAAAGTTAGTCCCACTTCTCAAAAAATTAGTCACTTACAAAATCTGCTAGTTTTTCCAGGTTTTCCACTTCCTTGATGAGCCTTTCAACCATGTCCGCTATACTAAGCATCCCAAAAACAAAGCTCATGGTCGCACCATTGTCCATCATCTCGTTCTGGGTTTGCACTTTGGATGTCAAGGAACCGGTAACTGCTGATCTCACTTCTCCACGTAAAGAGTTGAGCCTTGCTATAGTCAATTTCTTGGTCTGATCACTTCTCTTCATGTTTGAGAAACTGTGACCAAGTTCCATTAACGTAAACTTCAACAAATTTCCCAGAGATGTGCAAGGTTCTTTGACAGCCATTGTTAAGGATGGATGAGGATACTATAATAATCAAACAAGAGAAGTAAAATTAATTACAGTTCTCTATCTAATTTTCTAAATCTTTTGATGGGCAAGTACTTAATTAATTATGGTTCATACCCGTTTACGCTCATGTGAATGTATGCATATTCCTTTTAACGTGAAAATGCATGCAGCCAGCTCCCTAAGCAGATCCCCAGTTTTCAAGTACTTGTCCCAGGGGTAAGAAAAACCAAATTTGCCATGCCGAGGCTCCCATCTCGCAAAATTAGCCTGATTTACAGTCAAGATTAAGAATGACTCGTCCATTATATGTTACCAATGAGTGTAATATGTTTTGATTGATCATGAGTGTAGAATCAGGTCTGCAAATATGTAATCTTTTAACTACCAGAGTCTCATCAGAAGCTTTGGAGTATAGCACTGAGGTGCACGCATTGAGATTGTTGGTAGCAGTACTTGCCTCGCCGTCTGATCCGAAATAATCTCCTGAACATTCTGTAACACAAGCAGCAAACCAATCTATTGAACTTTCTTATAAGTTAAATCATGACATTATCATAGGAAAATTAAAATTAAATAAAACCCTTCTATATATTGCGGCGCAACCAGTCCAATGTTAGTTGGTTGATCAAGAATTAAGTTCATCGAAATGATCAACGACAAAATAAAAGTATATGCATACCTTCAATGGCCACGGCTAGTTTATCGAATTTGTTGGCAATGGAATGGTGAAGCTCATCACCAGCCCAGACGGGGAAGAAGAACAAAGAGATGAGAATACAAACGCCGAATCCGATAACGATAGCCAGCAGGCGATCACAGCCTAACTGGATGATCTCCGGTGCTCGGAACCCATAAACCGCAACTAGATTGAAGGTGAGGATGAAGATCATGACACCATAATCGTACTTCCTTTTGATGGTAGGAACCAAACGAGTGTAAGTGGCCGCTGACCCTGATCAGTGACAAGATCGAATTGATCAACAATTACGTCTCAATGGTAGGTGACAAGGAAACAAAGAGTGACATGTACACATGCTGGTTGAAAGGTTTTGCGATATGGTGGTGATCTGTATAGCATGAGTGGATGTGTAACAACCCCATAAAAATTAGTCCGATGTTTAACACATGTTAGGGTAAAATTTAATATATAATTAGGATGATGCATTTATAAATCTTTAATTTGATTAATTATTTTATAAAAAAAGTACAGCCGTCCTTGGGCTAGGACATTACGACAGATTACCTACAACAAAGACCGAAACGCAGGTAGCAATTGCTCTAGTGACATGACTGATTTCTCGAGCAGAAAGTGCTGTCAAGCAACCGAGTGCACCTCCTGCTATAGTGCCCATTCCACGATTTAGTCCCTTGCCCAATGTTGCACCTGATGGCCATTAGTATGAACATTGAAAGATATAGTCATGAAAAGAGCAATGTTTAGTACATCATATCTAGTTTGTGTATTGATTTAAGACAAAGCCCTGTTAATAGCATACAAATAATCTTAGAAGTGCCGGCACTAAATGGATGTCAAATATGAAGTATTCAAAATGAAAGATGATGAGAATATCGCTGAAATGTACTCAAGGTTCACTAATATATCAAATCGTCTAAAATCTTAAGGAAAATCAATTTCAAATGTTGAGATGATCAGAAAAATTTTAGATGCCCTCCTAGAGTGTGGAGACATAATTTGAAGAGGCTAAAGATTCTATCATATGGTTTCTCTCTGTGGTAGGTGATAACCATCAAAGAGAGATTTTGCAACTATGTGAAATATTAATTAAACCAAGATAATTACATTTTCAAAAAATATTTTCCTGAAGTTACATTTCAATTATAAACGTTCGACACGTATAAGCCTATATGACAAGATATACAGCCAATGATAAATATTATTAATTTAATTCTTATAATGAATGGTAAAGCCTCTCTTAACATGTAACTGGCATTTCTACAGACGCAAGTCTATTAAAATGTATATAATGTTTGCCATTGATTGAAATATCTCAGGCCATTGGCATGAATATAGGGCTTATTTTATGCTCCTTGATGTAACATGTACCTTCTATGAATCCTAGTGGTTTCTTAGTGCCAAATGATATGTATATTATCTTCACAAAATATAAAAACGCGCACGCAAAAGTGATCCTTCATTTAAATATTGTTGGCTAATATTAGGAAATTTTCTACGCACGCCATCTCTCTAGCATGGATAAACATGCCACTCAATGCACTTGACCCTCATCGCCAATGATAAAAATGTTATAGGTGACAAAATTTTCACTAAAATTTTAAATTTATCAAAAAATATCTTTTATTAGTGATAGATATTTTGTCTTTACTGTACTTTTTAAGATAATGTGATTGCAAGACCCAATCACAAATTAAGACCTTTTAAAAACAATTGATAATAACTTTAAAATTTTAGTAATTATTGGGTACTATCATACGTGCATCTCTACTTATTCATTGGTTTTTATAATTAATATTGAGTAATTCTGAGATTATTTTTTATAATTAATAATTATAGAAAGAGATGTATTGTACCTGCGGAGAACTCGAAAATCACCACCACGGTCATGATAGCCCACATAGCGTTATCCCCAACTTGTTCATATAGAGGTCGGACAACAAATAGAAGTGACACCACGGCCAAGGCGAGTCCAACCTTGATGCTGTGAATCGTCTTCTTCTTATCAAGTGATGCTACGTAGTGGATAATTGCAGAGCAAATGAAGGCACTAAAATGAACGGGTTTTGTTTGGTTGACAGCTTTACTAGACTTAGAAGCAGCTTTAACCTCCCGATCAAGGTTTTCAATGGACACAATCGTCTCCATCTTCTTCATTGGCAGGTTTCACTAATGTCTACTAGCTAGCTGGTTCACTCCATATACTGTGGATTTGCATGGTTTGGAGATGGTGTATATATATACATATATACAAATACATATACAGAGGTTTGGAAGGGTCCACAAGGGAAACAAGGAGACAAGTGGAACACACGAATTTGCATTTGAGGTTTTGGATGCCACTTGTCATCAGTAGTACAAAGTGACATTTTTTGACTCAAAGTCCTTAGTGGCCAATTTGGTCTTATACAAGGACTCTATCCGTACATGTGTATGCTTGTCTTTAGGATCTTTTTATTATAAAACAACAATCTTGGCCGAGAAGAAAAACATGATAAAAATTTGACATCAATGTGGTAAAGTTTTTTTAACTAAAGACCTTTTTTTAATTTTTAGCAGTTGTAAATCGATAAAAACGAGCACTTGGACTTATTTATATTTGGTTATACCATGAAAGAAACGAGGTAACATTTTATTTATATTTGGTTGTAGCATGAAAGAAACGAGGTAACATGTCGGCTGCAGCAGGATGCACGACTAAAATTAGAGATGGACTCCATTTTTTAATAATAAAATATAGTATAATAATTTGATATTTTATCGATAGACTTTAATTAAGTGAGAGATAAATTATAATAATTTATTTTTTTATTTAGTTGTATTTTGCCGGAGAGTGATTTTTAATTTTTCTTTTATCTATTAATAAGAGTAGATGAAAAATCTATTAAATTAATAAATGGTAATTCTTGGTAAAAATATTGATTGTCTACTTAAAAATGGTCTATTTTTGTAGTATTTTATGGTGAGATATCCCCTAGACACTTCATCTCTACAAACTTTCTTTATCAAAACTCCACCAACCCGGAGCCTAGACCAGCCAGCACCCACCAACTGTTCTCCAACTAAGACAACTCCGGTGACTACCAACCGAGACCAAAACCAACTTTCATTGAGAGGGAGATCTCCATCTCAAGTCTCTACAAGCAAAGTCATTCTAGACCTTCTAAACTCTCTTAAATTATGATTGGGATTAGAATTCAGATTAGAATACAAGGCAAAGATACGTGAATGTTACATATAAATATATGAAGGGATACAAGAACTGAAAGCTTAACACAAATAAAAAGTTCATCAACTAATTACTTTTCCTTGAGCATCAAAATGCTCATCAATGAGCCCCTTCGCTCTTTGCCATACTTCGAACCTCTCATCAGCTCGCGATCCAACCTCTTTAATTAACACATACAAGACCAATGTATTTACCGCTGAATTTACCACTTAAAAGCATAGATCACTTGATCAAATTGTATGTTTTTATAGATTAACATTGATGATTACTTGATCTTGCGATCTCCGGCATAGCTCCGACATGTCGAGTTGTTGTTTTTCGGCGACTGGTGCTGCTTTTTTTATGATTTCGGCAATTTGTGCCACTGTGATGACCGCCAACGACCTAAAAAGCTCCACAGCCTCTCTCTTGATCCTTTTTGGCCACCCCGCATCTCCCCGCTACTTACTACCGCGCTATAACCATAATTAGTCGATGACCTCCGTTATCGGAGACTGGGTCCATGAATTTGAATCCAAAATCAATAGCCACTTTATAAAGCTTAAGATATACACATAAGACACAATTCTTCTCACATGAAGATGTTTAATTATTTTGATAGTACCTCCGTCTATCCATCTTGCCTAGTATGGCCTCAAACTAGTAGCCCGATGACTTAGTCCCCCATTTGTCTATTTTTTTAAGCTTGTTGAACCAACAACTTGGTACGAACCGATTGGGACCGATATCTAACCCAAACAACTCTCGCTCCCAAGGGTGAAATACGTTTAACACGACTCTCCCATTCTCATAGAGAATATATTAAATTTGTCACCCCATATATTAGTTATATATATATATGTAATAAATTGGGTTCATTCCAACAAGTAATTATCTGGACATTGAAATGCCCAGCGATATGACATTGTACAACATTTAGCTTACATCTTCGGAAAAGATAAGGTATATATAAGACTTCTAGGAAGATATTGGAAGCCTCCTATCTGCCAATTGAGCCTTGACAAAGCACAGCACCACCCAAAGAGACCAGTGCGGTTTGGTGCGTTGGGTTGGGAAAGCGACCATCAAGCATTGTCTACCCCTTTGGGCTTTGGTCGCCCCATCTCCGGGATAGAATATACTTCCAAGGCATGCACCATTCATTTCGGCAATCGCCTTACACCTTAGCTCTTGATCTCCAACCAATATAAATTTGATAAATGGATGGAGACCCATTTGCTAGTGTGAAGTGGGAATGCGATTGACAGCACTTAAAGAAAAAGATAAGCTTCTTAAAAATTCCCTTCCAACTGATAAATGCTTCCACACTTTGTCCTCCTTCGTAGTAGGGTGCTCTTGTTTATTTTTATTGCTATGGAAGCCGTGAGGATGATAAACAACTTGAGATGATGCCTAACTTTAATGACAACCCAACTATTAACAAGGCTTTGTGACTGGTTCAATTCCGTATGTGATATTTGCTTCTTGTCGTTTTTGTCGGCGTTGCTGTACTTTTATGCTTTCAATCCAGCACTTAATTAAACGATGCCACAACCGTTCTTGTGTGGGATTCCATCAGAGTACTAATGTTTATGCATCTGTAGATTCTGGGTATTTTCTTCAATGTAGGTCATAATTAATCAATTGTGGATGTGACAAAAGCCAAGGTGATCAAGCACTTTAGGCTTGGATCCAAGAGTACTATTGTTTATGCATCTGTAGATTCTGGGTATTTCTTCAATGTAGGTCATGATTAATCAATTGTGGATGTGACAACGGGCCAGGTGATCAAGCACTTTTGGCTTCGGAAAATATCTGATAAAGATCACGGAGCACACAGAACAGCTATATGTCTGTGAGAATGTAATTCTCCTTGTCATGTGGCTTTTTACCTTCTGTCTTTTCATGTATATATTATAATAAGGGCGGACGATAGAATTAGTCTAGAAAATAGGTTATACGTGGCTTTTCCACTTCTCGTGCAACTTGTGTTGACTAGGGAAATTTGTATAGGCCATGAATGGAACAAACGTTCCAAAGAGAGTTCCATAGTACCAACTCAACGTGCTATTCAAATTAATCTGTTCTACAACGCTCAATTAACTGCTGCTTATGAACTGGTTAATTGGTTTCAAAACAACACAAAGTCACCTGGAAACTGGATCGTTGGTTCTCATTCTTCAGACACTAAGTGTAGAAGAGTGCAGTAGGAGCATCCATCAACTTGAAAATGCTCTCAAACAACTACATCGATCTGTAGTAAATCATGATCTGTAACTTATAGGACCATAGATTGAGTGTTGGACGTATTATTAGATATGCCAAATATTAAGAGCTTAAGTCACCAAATCTCATATTTATCGACTATTTAGAGATAAACATAAACTAGAAAACCCAAAAGTGTTGTTCAATAAATATGACCTCTTAGAATATGTTACGTACACATTAATTAGAGTTTCTCCTACGGAGCTTTGAGATTTGGATTTAGGCTGTAAAATATAATGTTCTCTATCTGTGACTCGATCTATTTTTGTTGCAAAGTATGCATCTTTAATTATATTTTAATTAGTTTTCATTGAGCTACTAAACTAGCTCACGTTCTAGGTTTAGGAGCTTTGATATTATTTGCTCTGCTTGTTGAAGGTTCCCTTCATGGAGATTGTTGGTCTTAATCTTTGCCATGTACTAACCGCGTAACCACCCTGAAACCCTAAGATCCGTATAGGAGAACTTCAATGGTATTGGGATTTCAAGCATGGACGCCTACTTGTATTGTGTCAAGTGTTTAAAGTATATAATATTTACCCATATTTTTAATATGATTTTGTACTTCCCGGGTATAAACATTATTAATTAGGTGATATTTCTTGTTATATTTTAGTTAATTAATATTTTATTAGATATGCTTAATTTTGGTGTTTTAATGTAGAAAAAGATAAAAAATTAAGCTTTGGAATTGAATGGTCATGACACTTGGCCCCACCCAATGGCTACAAGTTATGATGTTCAATGGAGTCGATGAGTTGAAAACTTGAAGGGATAATTAATTAGATTGCGTCGATTTGTAAATACCCTCTTTGAATTCTTGTATCTCCACTTCTAAATAAATGAGTGGTCATTTGTTGTTGATCATATCTCAACTTTTGGCTTAGCAGTTTAGTGAAAGAAACTATTTCTAGTTTTTGTAATTTCTTTCTCTTTCATAATAAAAATTAGTTTTTTTATATTATTTTTTATTTTTATTATGGAGTGGTCTTTTATTTCGTTCTAGAGAAGAATAGAACTTAAAATGATGTAATTGAATTTATTTCAAGCTCTTACTCTTTTATTCAATCAGATTATTTGAATAATCATGTTCTCAATGCTAAGAATAGATTGATCACCTATTTCTTAGATCATGAGGTTTAAATTAGATTTCGAGGAGAAATTAATTAGATTAGTCATTGATAATTCATTATACGATAGTCTTTTGACTTCTTTGTCGTTGTGGTCGGGAAATACACAATATCGTACACGATTGTAAGACAAATCTTAATGTATTATTTTGTTGATTAATCAATTATCACCGGGAGGTAAAAATTGAGGCAAAATAATAGAAGCATGAAGGAATGAGAGCCACCATGTCATAAATTATCCTAGATCGACGATCCGAAGGAATAAAGGATAAGAGTAAGATTTGATGAAGATTGAATTCATGTTAAGGGAAATTCGACTCTAGAATGAATTTTATCATTTTAACTTCTCCTTTTATTTAAAGTTATTATTTAGATTTAGTTAAGTCAATTATTTTGTTTTGCTCTTAATTTGATTTTCTTTAATTAATTTAAGGAAATTCATCTCTCTGTGGGAATAATACTCGAATTTATTATTATATTACTTGTTTCGACCGTGTATACTTACATGGCACTAAAAATATTTGAACATATTATAGTATGAATAACTCGATTGCGAGAAAGAGAAATTGAGGAAGCCCTCACTAAATATGAGCTCATGGGTAGATTTTTATTTCTTCTTCTACCCGATACTCTAAAGGGTGTATGGTCGAGATGGAT
>JAURVB010000730.1:0-20592 GCA_033002965.1 Piper betle
AAGGCAGAGAAAGAACTTTTTAAATTAAATTCCAACTATTAATAATAAATTATCAACTGTTCAAATTTTGAAATTGGAATATCCTGAATAATAGTTTTTCTTGGTTCGCATCCAATGTAAACCAAGCTTTTAATCCACCATGTAACTCATAGCAATCCTACTCAAACTAGCAGATATCTCAAGTCAGTCATGACCTGTTTTTAGTCTTAGCAAAAGACCTGCACTTTTGAAGCTACTAATACAAAATTAGCCAAATTTGAAATTATTAAAGCAAAAAACTCCTGCGACCGCTCCTTGTTCTAATGAACATCCCGCACAACATTTAACCTAATTTTTTTCCACCCAACCTGGGAAGTGCAGCACTCACTCCTAATCAATAATCAAAACTTAAACTAACAAAAAATATCAGAACAACAAGAACAAATAGCACCAAAAATTACAACATACACAAGCTCCTTAGTCTAATATCCCTTTCATCATTTTTAAACAAAATTTTTTTCCACATCCAATCCACTACAGTTCAGCACTCAACCCTCACAAAAATTCAATCTTAGCCTCGCTAAGAGCATCAGAAATTAAAAAATCAAAATTCAATACACAAATCCCAAACATCAATTTTACCCAAATCTTTTTCCACGAACACTCAATCAAGCACCAAACCCAACCAAACAAGATAACCCACCGAACAATCATCTTCCCCACCCAATCCACCACAGCACAGCAGTACATCCTCACCAATAGCCCTTCCCACACAAAAATATCATCACATTCATATGTATTCGCAACATACACGAGCTCCTTCGTCCGAATCAAGCATCCCACGCATCATTTTCATTTTCATCCACACCGAGAAAGGGGGAAAAGCAAATATCAAAAAGCAAAGCGAGTGGAAAAACCTCAATACCTTGCAGTCAAGCCTCTGAGCGCCGGGGACCTCGAGCGCCTCCACATTGAACGAGTCGACGCGGGGGGCTGTCGGAATCAACTGCTGCTCCCCGCCGTCGTCGTCCTCCGAATAATTGAGCGCCATGCGAGGTGGCAAATTGTCATCGCCGGAGATGCCTTCGCCGTCGTCCTAAAACATCCACCTCGACTCCACCGAGTCCATCGACGCCAAACACCCACCCTCCTCCACCATTGTTGCCCCCAGCCGAGATCCAATCCCTCACACCATTCCTTCCCACTGAGGGGTCGGGGCCAAGGAGGCGGTCGACGAATAGCAGAGCCACGGTGGATATATTTTGACAACGGCGTCCTTTCAGCCGTTGGATTTTATCCAACGGGTGAAAACAATCTGAAGCTGCACAGATTCCCTTTCCCCTTTTTTATATATAATTATAAATTCTCTTCAGATAAGAAAAAAAGAAAAAAAATTGCACATGAAATAGCAATGACCTTACTTATAGGTAACTGTGAATATTTCATTCCCAGACAATACTGCTTAATGTTTACTCAAAATAATTAATTTAATATTACTTTGTATATAAAATATGCTAAATATAATTACTTTTAATGAGGATGATTATTTTAAAATTTTTATGTCATTAATATTACTTTCATGATGACTAAATTTACCTTAGTTGGCTCTGGAAAAAAAAACTGCCTTAGTCGGAATATTTGGCCTTCAGATTCTCAAATATGGTTCTGGGTCATAAGTTGAACTAAAAGGCAACCCAGGTAGCTTTTAAGGCAACGTAGCTAGCTTTTATGTGGTATGATCCTAAAATATGTTCTCATTTTTTTATTCTTTAATCTGTGCGAGAAACAGCATCATCGCATCAGCAATATATGTAAGCCATAACTCTGGCAAATTAAGTCGGCACAAGTAGTATTGGTCACTGGTCACTGCAGTTTTTATGTCTGAAATAATATTAATAATTATGAATAACATGTTAACCAGTGAAAACCGTAATTTGCATTTGGTACATACATGGGCTAAGGGCCATTGTTTATCCAATTGCGTCAATTTAATTTATTGGTTCATCAAATGGAAATCAAACATCCTCGTTCTTTATTTAGCTATGAATTGCGACCACACACTACTCTTTCTTATAGAAAGCAAAGAGATTTAGAAAAAAACACACGAGAATTGAGACTGTGCATGTCGCAGGCCGTGTGGTGAATGGTCACAAATTAGAATTGACCTGACATAATCAACCAATCTAATTTGAAAAGATTAATGAATGATAGATTAAAAGTTTCAACACCGTTGTTTTTCTTTTTTTCAAACTTCAACACTGTTGTTGAAATTTTATGCCTCATTTTTTATGCATGCGGTACAATTGGGAAGTTGACGTTTCCTTCCTTTCTTAATTGGAAATAAGTTTTCTGCTCTCTGCGCTCGTCCACGGGTTGGGCCCCAATTACATAGACGGCATGATTAGTAAACACAAAAAAAACTTCATTAGTGGGACACCCCACCACCTCCTTCCTCCTCTTTTCCTTCAATATTATCTATCCATCAAACGTAAGTGATATTGGGTTGAATCCAATGTTGGCAGCCGAGGAGATGCCGACTTGGCCAGCTGCAGGAGTCACTGACCTGCCGCACCACCACAGCCATTGGTGGTGATAGATGTTAAAAACAATGCGGTTGATAGCTGCCAAAGACGCTGGTTATGGTTGCTGGTACATGTCTAGACCAAGGGATGAGATGAAGCTAAGTTTTGGCAGTTGTTCCTAGTGATCCTGTGTTCCTAATGGATAGTTGGTGCTATTCAAGTGGTAGAAACAACTAACAATAGTGTTCTAGTTGCGGGCAAGGATCAAATTATGGTGCATGAAGCATGTCGGGTGAGATACTGATAGCAAACAGTATAGTGGTAAAATGATCGGTAATAGAGTACCAAGCATGTTGTTGCATATCAACATAGAGGAAACCTCAAACGCATGACGAGTTCTAGGTAGCGATTTCGTGGGGTGTGATGACCTAAGACCGGGCTGAGCAGCTACATGCGCACATCGGTGGAGTGAGATTGAGGACCGAGTGTCCCGATAGAAATACCAAGCAGAATAGCGAAACACAAGTTCGTCGGCACAAGAGTGTGACCGAGCAGAATAGCGGAATCACGGTATTTGGGTTGAGGTTGCTAAGCAGTGCTACAATTCCTAGCGCTACTAGGAGTTCCGGTATTTGGAGTGATCAATATAGTGGATTCCTAGCGGTACTAGGAATGCCGGTATTTGGAGCGAGCAATTTACTGGAAGCACTGAGAGGAGGTTTTGAGTGGCTGAGTAGGGTTAGGGTTGAACCAGGAGGGTGAGACACCATGATCACAATACGCTGAATGATTTGTTTGAGTGGATTTGCTAATAAGGATGAAAAGATTTCACGGAGATTGAGATTTATCCTTATGCCAACGTCAAGGGGAGTTGGTTGCAACTCTAATAATAAGCATTATCTTCTTGGAGATAAGCGAGATCATCTTAGAGATAAGCATGATCTTCGTGAAGATATGCGGTTAGGATTTTTAGAGATATGGATAAACATAAAGATGTCTATATAAGGGGGACGTCCTCTTGTTTGTGGAAGCAACGGAGAAAACTCATGTGGTTCTCGTAGTGGAGAAGAGAAGCCTTGATCATGCAAAGGGCACGTGAAGTTGTTGCAGCCGGTTCTTCGAGTGCCGACGTCTGCCAGGATCAAGGTACATAGTTTACCATTTTACAACCTCTTTGTTTTTTGGCTAAGGGAATAACATGTAAATAAGTCGACTGTGGGGTGGCTTGGGGTTGTGATTGTGAGGATTGAATGACACATGAGATCGACCCTACACTGATTGACAAAGAGAGTAAGGATCGTCTTCCGACGTCCAAATGACCGTCACCACCAATTCCCAGTGAAACTTTGCCTCTACTTGCCCATCTCGCCAAAATAGGGGACTCGTCAGCCAACAGTCGTGTTTAGTTTGTTTCTTGTTGATTTTAAACTTTAATCCTCATGATTATAAAGCTTATTATCAAATTAAAATATGCATGAAAGAAAATTAAGAAGAGGGAGATAGGAAGAATACCTAAGCAAGGAAGAGGAGAAGAAAATACGAATGAAGGCTAGGGTGGAGGACGTCCTTTATAATAAAATGAAATGATGGCTACCAGTACATGAAAACACCCGTATTTTATTTAACCGGCTAATTGGGTAAATAATAAAATATAATAATTAACCGGGTATTGAATATAACATGTTCGGTCTTTCTTGAACTGCGTTTGTGACCTTTTTTTTCACGGTCTTTACAGGAAGCCCCATTATGTGCTCTACAAAGTCATTGGTAAGTGCAGGTTGGTGACTGTGAGGATGGTCCTGGCGCTGAGAGGATTGGGGATCATTGCGGTGAGGGTCCCAAAGAAGGTGCTGCAATTTGCTGGGATTACCCATCTCCTTCAACCATGGCGGAAAGAGGCGGAGGTGACCTTGGCTGCTTCGGCAAGGGCGGAGATCGGCGTGGGGACAGCGCTGTGGGCATCGTGACAGGCAGCGCGAGGAGCAAGAAAAGTGGGTGCCCGTTACCAAGCTTGGTCGGCTGGTGAAGGAGGGAAAGATCCAGTCTTTGGAGCACATCTAACTCCACTCACTACCAGTGAAGGAGCATCAGATCGTGGAGACCCCTTGGGCATTGCGCTCAAGGACGATGTCATGAAGATCTTGTCGGTGCAGAAGCTAACCCGCATTGGGTAGCGCACCAGGTTCAAGGCCTTCATCGTTGTTAGTGACGGCAACGACCATGCCGTGCTCGGTGTCAAGTGCAGCAAGGAGGTGGCGATGGTGATCTTCCTCGCTAAGCTGTCTGTGATCCCTGTTCGGAGGGGTTACTGGGGCACAAGATTGGACCACTTTCACAAAGGCTAATAATGATGTTTTTTGTTAAAGCTTGTCTGATGGGTCAGCAGGATAAGGTGGAGAAGAAGGTTAGAGGCTAGGTTGCTACAGCCACTACTACTTACACCTTCGAGACCATGGAGCTCAGTTTCAATGGACTTGGTGTTCGGATTCCCTAGGGTGAAGGGAATGTCAGCAAGGAACGTGGGAAGAGTACTTGGTCCTGACCGACATTGTTATAGCTAACCATTCTCAGTCTGATGGGCAAACTGAGAGGGCGAATGCATTAAGGCATTGAGGCATTTTGTCATATCCTGCCAAAGGAACTGGTTGGAACTTCTTGAGGTGGCACAGTTTTGTTATAAACCGCATCATTTTTTAGCTATGGGGTTTAGTCCTTTTGAAGTTGCTACGGGCTACCAACCTCTTACACCACTAGAGGTTGCTCCACAGGGAGGTGGAGTTCAGGGTCCAACTGCACACAGGTTTGCCACGGATTGGCAAGAACTGTGTAAGGAGGTAGTGGATTCATTGGCCAAGGCAATGAGCAAAATGAAGAGATATGCTGACTCAAGGACATTGTCATTCAGCGTGAGGGACAAAGTAATGCTGAAGCTCAAGCCACTGATTTGGGAGAAAATCAATTGTACCGAGGTGCATCGGATATTGGTGCAAAGGTACGATGGTCCTTGTGAGGTGGAGAAGGTACAGGGGTACAAGCTTCACCTAGTTTTTCCATGTTAGTTTTCTCAAACCTTTCCATGAAGATTTGGTCAATCTGAGGAGAGCTCGCTTGAATGGAGCTCCCCTACTATTCGGCAATAATTTGGGAAAAAGGTAGGGAGGATTTTGAAGTATAGGCACATCATTTTGAGGACTTCAAAGGATTGGATAAAGTTTGTATACTGATGCAACAGAACCGGAGTTTTATGATGAAGCAATGAGTGACAAAGCTCATCTTAAGTGAGAGTTGGCCATGAAGGATGAGATGTCATCATTGGAGAAGATTCATATATGGGAGTTGATGAAATTGCCACCAGAAAAGGGATGTTCTACAAAATAAGTGGAAAGAGGGAACCGAGAAGCGAGGCTAGCTAGGAAAAGGAGAGGGACTTGTGGCAATTGGAGAGCAAGATCAAGAAGTGTTGTGGAGGACTTAACCCTCCAATGAGGACGTCGGTCTCATTGGTGGGGGAGGACTGTTACAAGTCTAGTCTTTTGGATGAGCCGGGAGCTAGGGTTTGGCGGTTGTTCTTAGTCATACCATGTCCAAGACAGATAGTCAGTGCTATCCAAGTAGTGGAAACAACTTACCATTGTTAATCCTTGTTAGAGTTGCAGGCAAAGATCAAGCTATGGTGCATGTAGCGTGTCAGGTGACTGAGGTGTACTAGCGAGTTCTAGGATTTGGAACGAGCAGAGTACTAGTGCTCGATGGAGCATATCGGCATTATGATTGGTAATTGTACCGGTCATGTCAGTATATCGGCAAGAGAAAACTTCAGAGGCATACGGGTTCCAAGTAGCAATTCGTGGGGTGTGATGACCGAACACCGGGCTGAACAACTATGAGTGTGCATATCGGCGAAGCAAGGTTGATGGATAGAGCATACCAATATAAATATAGGGTGTGTCGAGACGAGCAGTGTAGCGGTATGTGGGCAAGCACAGATGCGTGGATGTGACCGAGCAAATTATCGGAATTACGGTATTTGGGTCGAGTTGTTGAGTAGTGTTGCAATGCCAATATTTGGAGCGTGCAGTTTACTGGAAGCTCCAAGAGAGGGGATTGTTGGCCGAGATCAGTTGGTTCGAACCAGGAGCGTTCAACCATGTAACCAGCATGTGCAGAAGGATATGCTTGAGGGGATTTGCCGATAAGGATCATGATGATGTTGATAGTTATCAAGATCAATCCTTAGCCAACTAACTCCAAAAGATATGCATGATTGACATGGAGATATGCCCCATCTGCGTGGAGATAAGTATGCCAATGTCAGATGCAGGTTTTTGGACACATGCATGAGATCTTCCCGAAGTTGTGGATAAACACGAAGGATCTATATAAGAGGGTGTCCTCTTGTGTAGCAAGAAACGGAGGAAACTTGCGCTAACATGCAGGTGATGGACTTATGCAATGGACAAGTGGAGGAAGAATTTGGACTGGAATATTCCAATAGGACTCCAAGTGGGAGATTGTTAGTATTTGTTATTATGAATATTAATGATATATAGCACATTGTCATACTCGGAATACTAAAGAAATCTCAGAATAGAAACAGTAGTGAATGTTTGTTGTTCCATTAAAGATGAAGGGTCTCAAACCACCTCTATAAATAGAGTTTCATTTGTCTCATTCAAAAAAATAGGCCAAGACATGAGAAGACAAGATGTGAGAGATAAAAGAAAAGGGATATAGAGATAAGAAGAGGGAAATATATTATTCACAAGTTTAATCTTATACAGAGTATTGAGAGAGAGAAATCTTGTAATCTTAATAGTATATGTTGGGTGAGTAATCTTCTTGTACATCTCTATATGTTTGAAGGCTGTAATCTTTGGTTGAAATAGTGAATTGTTCAATGTTGTCCTTTAATTTTTGACTCTCCATAAAAAGAGGGTTTTCCATGTTAAATCTATGGTCTTTTAGTTTTGTTTTTATTTTATTTCTCAAGCATTATTTTCCCACATCTTGTGTTTTCCATTATTGATCTCTAATTTTGGGGATTTTTCTCAACATATATGAATACAATCCACATTTAAAAAAATAATCTCACTAACCCATTAATATAGATTCACAGACCAAATTTATAGGTGGAATTGATATTGTCAATTTCACTAATCCCCCTAAGTAAATGGAAAAAAGAAAATCTATGATGAAAAGTTAGACACAATCACATATGATTATAATTAAGATTATGGACTAAGTTTGTCTATAATTAGATGTTCTAGATTGGGTAGGGGAATTATGAGTAAGTGGATGCTTAAACAGTTAATGGGTAAAGTGAACAGGTAGAGCTCTTGAGAAATTCCCCTAGGTAGGTAAGGAAGTGAGTAAATGGGTCTAAGACGAGTAAGAAGGTATGGAATCATTTTAAATAGACATGTGTAGGAATTCTCCCCCCTAAGGATTGATAATGAAGAATTCATGTTTATATGTTAGAATTATGTTAATAATTAATAATTCTATATATAAAATAAGTTTAAAGTTATATCTTCATGTTTAAACATGTGATTGAATTAGAATCACAAAGAAATTTGAAACATTTCCAAGTTTAATTAAAGAGTTGATAGTTTTTATTTTTAAAGAAAATACATTGGAATTGGAATTCAGAGAAGGTAGGTGAAATAGAACTTGTAGCTTTTGAAGTAAGATTTTCAACCCAAAAAGAATTATCTAAATTGGGTTATATATAGGAAGTTACAACCAATTTACCTCATGGGTAAAACTATCCCGTTATAGATTTGAATCTTAATTAAATTAGGACTTATAATTGTATATTAAAACATATATTAAACACAACCAAATGGTTCCTAAATCCTAGAAATTGGTTCTAAGAATAAGGTGATTTATTTATGTTTCTTTTGGACATGTTTGTGATTGGTGGTGGTTGAGTTATTAATTAAATTGCTCAGCACTTGAAATAACACATATATATATATTATTATCATGATAACATTAATCTAAATCGTTAATACCATTATGATATAATGGCCCAAATGGCTAAATTTTATTTGATATTTTTAAAAATACTTTTTATATGAGAGTTGAGTTGTGACTATAAATACCATTGTAAAACCAGGGTTTTTGCCCGATGGTTTTAATTTCGGCTTAGTAGTGACCCAGATCAAGTTGCTTAAGTGGGTATTTTGCCACATATTTATGTATGGTATTTAGGTATGTATGAGTTACTTGGCCTTAACCTCCTTTAGTGCTCGGTACGCCTGTTTGGATGTGGCACACCCGATGTTTTGTGGCCCAATTTAATCGTATATAGTTGGATGTTAGGACCGTGTCCCTCCTATGTCTTTTGTATGTTTGATAACCATTTGTACCATCCTAACCCCTTTTGGGACATGCAGTGCAATTCCCGCGGTGGACCCGATCACTTTAGGGTTAAACCCTAAGTTTCTAGGTTTGGAGATAACCCAACTCATACCTCTTTTAGCTAACCCAACCCATACTTCTTTAGCTAACCCAATCCATACATCTATAGGTATGACACCCACACCTCTATAGGTATGGCACCCATACCTCTATGACATCACCAAGCCAACCCATTCCTCTTTAGGTATTGTACCCATACCTATGACATCACCAAACCAACCATCCTTCTTCTATAAAATCTACCCGTTCCCTCACCTTTCCACTCCTCCTAACCTTCTTCTCCACTCTTTGAGTTCTCTATATCCTTCTTTAGCCCTCCAAGATGTTCTTGTTTCAAGGGTTGAAGGACTTGGAGTGAGAAAACGCCAAGTGACCTCCCCTTGAACCGTTAAAGGTATGTTCTTTCTCGGTTTTGGTTGATGATTCTTGTTTGGGTTGCTATTTTGTGTATAGATATTGTCGTTTTCATCTTTTTTATATTTGTACCATGTAGATATGCCTCTTGAAGAATTTTGATAGGTAGTTTCATGTCATTATCATGGTCATATAAATAGTTATGATTTTTGTATCAACTGTGTGTTCAGATTTACACTAGTTGAGTACAAAATTCATAACTCGTGCTTTAGATGTCAGATTTGTATGATCTTGGTCCTTTTGTTTTCACACGATATAGATCTACAAGTTATATGTTGACTGATTTGGCATGGAGGATCATGATAAGGTCCAAAATATGATTAAAGGTGGTAGCCTTCAAGGTTCCAGTGACCTAATCACCCATTTCCCCAATTTTTACACCTTGTTATAATTTTAATTTCATAATATATCTTATGATCATATGTCAAAAATGTTGTGATCTTAATATCATAAATTTACCATACTATAAGTACCTCAACTAAGGCCTGAACAAAATTAATGAAACATTGTGTGCATTTGTTATGTTCTGTGTTGACTACTTATGTTGTGTATTTAGTTAAATATTTGGCTAAAAATTAGATCATATAAAAATCTATAAAGATTACCTAATAAACCAATAATTATTTTATCTAACCTTGAAAATTTTATAGGTAAACAAAATTCATTCTAATGGTTAATTGGATCGGAATTTTGGAGTACACATGAACGAAGTTCATAATCTTGTTTCTATTATTTGAATTGGAAAATCTATGGAAAATATATTCATCTGTGGGAAAATTATATAATACATTACATAGTTTATAAGTATCCTTATATTGTTTGTCAATTTTTGGAGCATTTGGGTATGTATTTAATTCAGTAGAATTTTTTAATTCTACCCTAGTTGGGTAAATTACAGAAATTTCTAAATCAGAAATCATGATTAAAAAGATTACCTAGGCCCAATTACAGGGAAATTGGACTTGAAATATTAATGAACTAATCTTTCAAGTGTTATATATTCTACTTGACCCAAGTCCATTTAGACTTCTCAGGCCCAGGGGCCAAAAATTTGAAGTTTGACGTACATTGATGGAGTACTGTTTGCAAGACATTAATTTGACCTTAATTAACCTCAATCAACATGATAATCCATATATTATCACTTGTTAATATTTATGACAGACCCTTAGGGTATTTTGAATGAGAGGTTCAAATTTCAAATTATTCAGATATTATTTGATTCATCCCAAAAATCGTCCAATTAAGTCTGACAATAAAATCCTAAGTATGAAATCATGCACTAAGTAGAATTGTAACCCCAAAGCTTAAATTAAACTACCTAATGAGGTTTAACTCATCACTAAGCAAAATAAGTAAGTTAATTAAATTTTACATATTGTACATGTGTGGATGTTTTGCCTCATCTTATGTGCCAGTGTAATCCAATTATGATTCGGATTCCATCTCTTGTTAGGTTACGCGGGTTGAGCTCATCAATTTAAGATGCATGGCTCCACTCATCTATGTGTGTAGGACTCTTTTGCTTCACCCTTATGTTTGGCTCTTAAGTGTCACGTTTCAACAGTTCATAAACAATCTTTATACTAATTAATGAAATTAGCATTTTTTATTGTCTATCACACTTAGTTAAGAAAGCAAACCTAAAGTCACATACATGTAATCAATCAATAATATAATCATAATGCTTATAATGAAATGAATTTAAATTAAATAGTATACCCAAGTCGGCAATTACGTGGTGACAGTTGATGGTTGTTGCCACGAGGAGGGAGACAGCAGCTGTGATTGCCATCCACGAGGGAAGTCGACAAGGAGTAGTGGCTTGAGGTGGGCAGAGTTGCCACTGGCCAGCAACGATGCCAGTTGTGGTCGGCTAGCGTAGGAGGAAGAGTAGGCTAGGATAGGGTTAGGGTTGGGGATTAGGTGGAGGAGGGGAGAACTTGGTCGAGGCTACAACTGTGAGGCGGTGATGGCCAGTCACCGACCGCGGCAAGGATGATGGGCTAGGGTCCTTGAGGTCATTGCTGGAGTTTGTGGCCGTTGGGGACACCTGCAAGGTGGTGGTAGTGGGTGGCCGTGAGGGAGATGGGGGAGAAGAGGGGTGGGGAGAGGAGGGAGGAAATGACGTGAGTGAGGTGGCGGCAATGTCGAAGGGATGTCACCGGGGTGGTGATTGGTGGCGGTGAGGGTCGTCGCCGGCGAGGGTTGGGGAATGACAAGAGTTGGGGTGGCTAAGAAGAAACCGGGGTGGGGGAGGGAAGAAACGTTTGGGTAGTGTACATGGGCAGTTTTGTAAATAAAAATTGATACGTCCTGAACACGAGTTAAAAATAATAATAAATTCTAAAAAAAATAAAATAAATGTGATAAAATGCCATTAAATAAAATACTCTCAATAACATAAAATGACATGTTCTAGACCTACCAACCCATCCTATCTAACACTTCCTAACACGGTAAATGATCTAATTCTAATTTCTACAATCATAAATAATATAACAAAAAAATCACGGCATATTGTAATATATATTCTGATCACTCATTTTCCTATTGTGTTACTGATATTATCATCGTATACTCAGGTACACTTGACCCTCATGATTCATAACACACGACCACCCTTGACTCATCACGTGTATTTTGAAACTAACTTGATTGAAATCAACGGTCGAACCGATCGGTTCTGACTATAAAACCATGACTCGAGTCACAAGTTTTACAAATGGTTTGAGGTAGCTTTGTTCTAAGCATTTAAAAAAAAATCAGTCCCTTTTTTTAACATTTTGTGAAGTTTTTTAACGAGTGCCTTATTATTTTATATTTTTTCAACATTTTATCAAACACATTTTTTAGTTGTCATCGCTATAACAAGGCAACCAGACACCCGTTAGAGAACATTTTAGTAGATGTCTTCAAAAATTTATGCATGATCTAATAGTTTTTTTATCGAACTTATCGTAAAATATATTCCATGTTATGTACTATCAATTAGCAAGAATCTGAAGGTAACTATGAGATACACCATGAAAGTGACCGAAACAACTATTCTCCATGTTTTATAAATATGCTTAATTTTAATTTTAAAAATTTCAAGATTTTTTTAATATTTAGATATATTTAAAGAACATAAGTATGTGTTAGTTTTCTAATTTTTTGCCATACTAAAAAAAATAATATAAAGATTTTTCCACTCTTTAAATCAAGAGTCTAATAATAGAGTTCTCCAATTGTCCCTGATTCTAACCTATACGTCTATGCACGCACCTTCAAAGGCAATTTCGTGTTGGTGGTAAAATACTAAGTTGTATAATTATAAGTAACAAGTCAATATATTCCACAACTTAATTAAAAAGTCTTATAGTGATTATGACCCTATGTCAAGCTCCAATTATGCCAGGAGGGCTGGCCACCCCATCCAGTTACAATCTCGTGCGTGTGTATACATGCAACAAGACCTACGGTTTGTAGTTACTGATATTTATTATTAACTAACCCTTTCGGTACAACAAGTGCATAATAAGTCATCTTTCATCATTGCATCATATCACCCCTTTTGGCATGGGGGCAAGTATTCTATCTTTCAAATAATTTTAAAGGTGCGGCTCTATGTAGGACTGAGTCAATTATTTAACTCCAGTTGCGCTCGACACATTATACAGGCAAACCAGGATTGCCAAATAAAAATATATAACATTTTAAGTAATTATACGAACTTGGAATTCGCCCAACGAACCTCAAACATAATAGATTTCTTAAATTAGGAGTCACAAATAAATTATACGTTAAAAACGTAAAATTCCTTAGCTAGATGTATACATGATGACCTGATGTGTGACACATAACAATATCAAGAGTACAACCATAAAAATATATAAACGACAAAAAGTTAGTTATTTAGCCAATTATTCAAACTCACAAACATTACTAATTAATTACAAAATAATTCATTTAATTACACAAAACAACTTACAATATAATTAAAGCCAATTAATCACTTAACACAAAACTTAATTAAGTAACCAACAAAAATTAACCCATTAATTAACTCTTGATAAGAGACAAAACTCAATAACTCATAGCAAGATCCAAATTCAAATTCAGATCATTACATAACTTATGTTTAGGCAAATTAATCAAGTAATCAATTGATGCTTAATGAGTCAACAAAATTATAAGTCCAACCACTAGAAAATTATATGGGAATAAATTGGTTTATTCATACCATTTAATGAGTAACAAAGGAGAATTCTAATTACACTTCTTAATTAATTTATTAACCCATTCTATGAACTAATGGCAATTAATTATTTGCTAATTCCTCGCATCAGTTAATATAAAATTGTATAATTATTTAGATCATTCAGTCCGACACATGTACACCTTAATACTCATATCAAATATATACATATATGCGAAATAATCCAACTATAGACTACATAGTCAATCCAAATAAATTACTAATCCAATTTATAATTGGTCAGCCCATACACAAAAATAATTAAAGCAGTTAACCTTACCATTAATCTATGATTCAACCAAGTTAATTGAAACACCCCGATTTCGGTTCACATAAGAACCAAATCAGAAATGTTACGATCGAGTCGAATTATATTTAAAGTTGTGGGTCACTAAGACTCAATCAATACAATAAATTGAAATTACTTTCTTGGTGTCATGAAATTGGAAGACATTGCTAAATGCGTGTCAAAACACATCAAATATAAGTAAAAGTAAGAAAAGAAATAAATGCGTTGTAGCTTAAGTGTGTAGTGTTTATCTGTCCTACCACTAAAGTTGACTCAGGATTTGCAAGACGTACATATATTATATGAAAAATATCAGTAACGAGTGTTACTAGTCTGAAAAATAACTAATATAATCTGGGAAATGGGTATTCTATTACCCACGAAGACTTATGAAACTTTAAAATTACACTAGTCGGTAAGCAAACATACTTAAACAAGTATTGGCTCGCATGCACAGCTAATGTTCATATTCATACATACAACGCTTATGCCCTCATATCTTTCATATTTCACACCACGGTACTCGAGTTGTAAAAGTAACAGTTAAGCTAGTGCCACAAATTCTGGAAATACATTGCATTACGCACTAACTTCTTACACCGCACTACCTCAGGGTTTAAAAGAGTATTAGTGTGATCCATACAATCACCATATTGCTCACTCTCTTATTCGTGAAATCCATATAAATGTGCATACTCATATAATAGGCTTAGGAAAGAGGCTTGTATGATATATATCTAAAGCTTCAGTTTGAAAACCAACAAGGGATCTCATCCTTGTAGTTTTATTAAATATGTGTAGAAAACATAGCTAAATGGCCCGACATCGAAGGGATCCAATAAAACACAGTCGATGCCATCCTACATCTAAAACACGATTAAACTAGGCAAGCAAGGAGTCAAGCAGAGAGGGAGAGTCTTATGGATATATATAAATATATATCAACAAATAGCAAACATATAAATATAAATATATATATATACATATATAATTATTCAATAAATAAATAAATTAATTAACAAATAGTTAATAATCATTAATCATGAATATTAGTAATATCATTGTCATACAATACAAGAATAGTTAATTAATACAAATAAATAATAACATACACATAACGAACCAATAAATAAATATATACAATTCAGTAAACATAATAATACTAATATTCATAAGTAAATATAAATTAAATAATAACAAATAATCATGTAAACATTTCTTATATATGATAAACATATAAATAAATAAATAATAATAATGAATAAATAAATAAATAAATAAATAAATAAATCATAATATCCAATCATGCTAAATCATGTGAATATGCATCACAACTAATATAGAGGTTCTTAAATTACCAAAAATGGTACAAGAAAGGGCAAAAATGGTCCGAAAATTAGCTAACCAAACCGAACCGAGTTGAACCAGACTAAATCGAATGATCTAAACCAACTTGGTTTAGATTAACTGGAAAATGGGCTAGGCTAGCTTGGCAGACTTGCACTGGACAGGAAGACTTGGACATGGCTGGCGGGTTGGTGAACAAGATCACGTTGGTGGACGCGGACATGAATGCAAAGCAAGCGAACGTGACGCAGGTAAATGGGCTGAATGGAGGGCGATGGTGCCCGTTGCTGGAAAGCGCTGATGGCAACACGGGTGGGGTTGCCACCAGTTGGGATTGACAGAGGGGAGGATGGGGAACATAATGGTAATGACAACCAACAAGGTTTAGCCGTCAGCTAGCCGTAAAATGGCCAGTAAGACACAGCTTCGCCCCTAGGTGCGGCAACGTTGCCAATGGCGATCGTGGCCACAGCAATGGTCATGGGTGATTTGAAAATGAAGATCTCTCCATGATGAAGATGTATGGGTGGTCGGATTGGCTGAAGGTGGCTCGTTGGTGCCGAAAAATGGCCCGAATGGGTGGCGTCGATGGCGAAAATCAATTTATGTGCCATATTTTTAGTTATAGGTTTTTTAGTACTGTTTTCTTTATTAGGACATATTGATGATATGAGCACATATTGTGAGCATGCATCATATAGAGATGTTAATATTTTACTTGGGAGTGGGTTTCGATATAGGTTACGAAGACCAAGCTCGCTGTAGATATGTCGATGTGCTTGGAGCTTGGACCACACGTCTGTAGGACTCTCTCTCTCTCTGCTTGACTCCTTGTGTGTCGAATTTAATTGTGCTTGATACGTAGGATGGCATCGGTAGCATTTTATTGCATCCCTTCGATGCCAGGTCATTTACCTGTGTTGTCTACGCATGATTAATTAAACCAGAAGGATGAGATCCCTGGTTGGTTTTTGAACTGAAGCTCTAAAAATATATGATAGAAGCCTCTTCCCTAAACCTATTATATAACTATGCACATTTTTTTGGGATTTCATGAATAAGATAATGAGTGGTACGAAGATATGTAAGGACAGTGCTAGTACTCCTTCAAACCCTGAGGTAGTGCGGTGTATGAGGGTACTATATAATGCAGCATATTGATAGAATTTGTGGCACTAACTTAACTGTTCCTTTTACCATTTGAGTACTGTGGCAGGTGAAATATGGAAGATGTGAAGGCGTAAGTGTTGTATGTATGATATGAACATTAGGCATGCATGCAAGCCGGCACTTGCTTAAGTATGTTTACTTACCGCCCAGTGTAAGGCAATCTTAAAGTTTCATAAGTTATCGTGGGTAATGGAATACCTATTTTCTCGATTGTATTAGTTATTTTTTGACCAGTAACACTTGTTAGTAATGTTTTTCATATAATATATGTAGGTCCTACAAATCTTGAGTTAACTTTGGTGGAAGGTTAGATAAATGCTACACACACTTGAGCTCAACGCATTTATTTCTTTTCTTACTTTTACTTATATTTGATGTGTTTCGACATATATTTAATAGTGTATTCCATTTTAATGACACCAAGAAGGTTGCTTCGATCTATTGTATCGATCAAGTTTGACCGACCAATAACTTTAAACATGACTCGACTCGATCGTAGCATTTCTAATTGAGATGAAAGACTTTTGTTTTAATCCTATCGTGTGAAGCTATTCTTAGCCAATCCAACAAGTATTTATTTTTATCTTTTCTCAGTGTTTCAAATTTTTGTTCAGTTAAATCTGAGCAATGTATGTTTCAGTGTTGATAGAAATTATGAGATGGATATGAAATTATGATTTCAGTAGATGCTAGCATGGATTTCATAGGCATGCCATGATAAGTCTATAGACTCATCCATCCCTTTACTATGCTTGAGATTTGGACTAATTAGAGTGTTCACGTATGTAGTTAGCTGAAGTTGAGACGAGTAGTGACCAACTGCATTTGGAGCACTGGGGACATTGCAACACTTGTCCATCTTTTGAATGTCACCACATCAATCCTTCCTTGGGACATGATGTACATTGTGAGACAAAGTTTTCAGAGATGACACATACAAAGAGTTTGAAGTATGGAGACACTAGCAAAGCTAGTTGGCACATGAGTTGGAGCCCTAGGCAAATCCATTAGGCATAGTTTGAGGCCTACTTTGGAGAACTTGGACCTTCAGACATATCCCTGTGGATGAAGGATGTGGCTATGATGGTAGAGCCACTGAAGTACTTGGAGTATAAATGAGAGTTTGTACAAATGACCTGAGATGGACCACTTCTAGGAGATAATAGTGGATGAGGATAAGTAGCGAGGTGGATCTATAGTCTCATGGATACTTCACCGCCTCCCCCTCTTCCACTAGTGTATGCCTGCCTTAAGAATATTGTTGGCTACTCTTCAATAGATAGAGTGATAAACACACCACAAATGAGCGAGATTATCTTTGACCACAAATTTAGATGGTTGACTAGATTTCACTTGATTTGCCAAGGTTAGATCATTGATTGCTATTAAGGACCAATCAATGCTTATGGAAATAGTTACTCCAGATTCCAAGAGATATGTGTATACTCAGCATTGGATCACCATTGTACGTGACACCACTATGATCTAGACCCCCTCCGGATTAGGCATGCATGGTTGGATATCCTAAGTTGGGTATCGGCTACCTCTGATGAGACAAACACAGAGAGGAAGACATGTCAAAGACAATAGTGAGTTCATGAAGTACCTGATTAGGATTACATCTTCAACAATTGGAAGCACAACCACTTTTCGAGTTACACAACCACCGTCCAAGTAGCACAACCGTTGTCTGTGATGCATAACTACCATCTAAGTTGTGCAACCACCGTCCGAGTTGCCCAACCACCAACCATGATGCATTACCATCGACTGAATGTGTACTATTGTCGTCCGTGATGCACAACCGCCATCCTTATATCGCACTACAGTTGACCGAGTGGAGCAGTTATTGTGGAAGTAAGGGCCAAGTAGTTACCTCACCCTACAAGAGGACAACTACTTCAAGAGTTTCTTAGATATGCACAGAGGTTGCATGTCACAACATTAAGAGCAAAGTTGGGTTAGTGATTGAGAACAAGGTATAGCTTCGATAACATCAGTCAGGCAGAGGAAAGTTTGGTGCACTGAGATAATTTTGAAAATATGATATAGGATTGACTTCACTAGTCATCTTGCATACCATCGCCTTGACCTGGCATCTATGAGTCAGACGCAAATTGCAAGATAGTGTTAGTTATAGTCTTACAGAGATCATCAAACAATATTTATATCTATTTTAAGAATGTATATGGACAGCGTATGAGAATAAGGTAGTGTGACCTCTAGATGAGATGGCCACACTGGTCCGATTACTCAATCAACATGATAGGAGATGTATGAGTTATAGCCAGGGTATACAGATCATGCAGATGGTAAGAGATGCAGTGTGACCTCAGCCAATGAGAGAGGAGTTTGACTCATATTAAAATTTTGGCATAGATGATGGGTTTTGTGAGGAAGCGTCCATTAGGGAAACATTGTTTTCCTTGCACTTCACCAGCATGATTAGGTTCTTACCCTGATACATAGGATTTAGTCTTTGTCCCGAGTATAGGAGTTACCTCTATCGATTGTTTAGGACTTACAATGCAAGTAGCCGATGACAGGCCGGTTTGGAGGAGACAGCTTCACCCATGGTTGGGGCGATGAGGGACTTTAGTCTGACTGGACCACACTTACCAGTTAGAAAGACACTAGTGTATGCTCATCTTAACTAATAGCTTTGCTTAAGACTTTACCATAGCCGCAGCAGTCATGTGAGTCAAAATTAGTGCTATAAATTGGTATGGGGTGACAGATCACACACAACTAAAGAGTGGACAAGACTTGTGTCAAACCTTACAATGAGTCCCCGTAGACTCAAGGAGAGATAGTGGTTCTTTGGTTGTTTGAACCACATTAGTTTGGAAGTGAGTGACTAGTACGGTATTGAGAAACACATGTCTACTGATAGTTGATCGAACTAAAGCCACTTAGGAGCCGTCTCTTTGGCTCATCATTGATTGGTTGTTCCATAGGCTGGCCACCTATGGTGGAGTTCAATCATGATGATCTTAGAGACATGTCCAAGGACCTACCTAAGCCACCCAGTATCCTATATAGAGTTTCATTACCTCATTATGACTTAGACAGAGATCCTCACCTCACCATAGACAGAGTGATATACGTACCTAATAGAAATTTCTCAGATTAGTGCATTCTTCTAGCAGACTTGATGTTAGATCACGTGAGGATGAAACATATAGTAGTTAGAGTCTTAGATTAGTGTAACCAGTTTTCCACGAGAGATCCAGTCTCTTTTCATGTGACCAAAGATGTTAGACAGAGCTGAGCCTCTACTCGAGTATTTTCACACCCCCTTTCTATATATATCAATCCTACCATTAGTTTACCAGATGGTTAAGATGAGCAAACATTGACCAATGTGCACGCAACAAACCAGATGCAAATCCTAAAGTTCCATGCAGACTATGTTTCCATACTCCTTGAGACACACTGTACATGTACAAGTGTTCTCGCCTCCATTCCATCACACAGTTCCCTTCAATAGTAGTTATTGGTCAAATAGATAGTTACGAGAGCAATAGCACACTATGAGCAATCAAGTACCTCTTATAGGGATACTTGAGAGATTGACCTAGATTGGCAAAAGTGAACCATACAGTCCATTAGCATATACCATTATTTGGTACTAGAGTCCACCATATTGTAGCAGAACTAGCGGGACACCCTAGTATAGCCGCAAGATTTGTAGCAGAGTGCCCTGAGGGTACACATTGTTGACATGTCGCATTGATGAGCATCAGGGAGATATGGGTAGATGTTAGGTTGTATACACTGCACCGATATAGTTTTTCCTGATGTAGTTCATACTAGTACTCCAAAGTACCTGTTCGACTACCCAGTAGACACTTAGGGGTGAGCTTAGGTTTTTCATGCCAAGGTCATTGCATTTTAGTTTTCATAGTTTGCAGTGACCCTAGGAGTTAGTCTAGCGAGATGACTCGAGCATGCATGGTCAGTCCAGCGAGACGATTTGAGTATGTATGATTAGTGTAGATAGATGATTCTAGCATGTATAACATGTTTTGTCAGATGATTCGAGCATGTGTAGTCTGTCCAACCAGATTAGTAAGGAGCTAACAATCTCCATTAGTGTTCCAGCTTCATGTTGGTCTCTTTGGGACTTATGTTGTAACACCCCAAATCCGGTTCACGCTCGTGAACCGAACCGGCATATTACAGGCCCCGGTTAGGTCGGCTAACCC